>VWZY01004283.1:251323-271224 GCA_013399075.1 Chloroceryle aenea
TGGAGAAAAAGAGGCTCCGGGGAGACCTTCTCACTCCCTACCTGATAGAAGATTGTAGCGAGATCTGTTCTCCCAAGTAACAAACAATAGGACAAGAGAAAATGGCCTCAAATTGTGCCAGGGGAAGTTGAGTTTGAACATTAGGAAAAATTTCTTCACCTAAAGGGTTGCCAAGCCCTGGCTCAGGCTGCCCAGGGAAGTGGCAGAGAGATATTTAAAAGGTGTGTAGATGTGGTAAAGTTGGCAGTGCTGGGCTAACGGTTGGAGTTGATGATCTTAAAGGTCTTCTACAACCTTGATGATTCTATGATTCTTTGATTGTGTTCTATGAAAAGAGATGATTAAAATAAAGCACTTGATTATTCTAAGGTTTGTGGTAACTATGAAAATCACGTTTTTTGCAGTGATGAGGCTTTGCTGTTTAAGGACAGAAATAACAAACCATGATAAATCATGAAATGAAAAGGGAAGAGTGAACAAAAACTACCTGAATCAAATTATTATATCTCAGTGTAAGTAGTGCAGCTTAGACAAAACTAGCACTTCCAGTCTCTGCTGTGCCAGTTCCATCAAGAAGCCATTAGACTCTTCTATTGCTTCCAGAACTTGTGGCCAACCTGAGAAGCACTGAATATCCTTGACTCCCCCACAACCAGTCAAATTTACGGATGTTTACATCACCACAAGACTAGGAACTAACCATTCCTGTTGTTCAGCTTAGATACTCCAGAAATCTCTCATAACATAGTCCTTCTCTGACTATAACCAGCTAGATTTGTTGATAGGTATAAGTTACTAATTTATACTTACCCTTTCAAACAGAGAAAGTGTAAAAGTATTGTTGATTTTGCTCAATTCCGATTAATTTCTTGATTATGATTAACCACCATAACCAACTGTACAGCAAGAAGCACTGTGAATATTTCTCTTTTACACTCTGAAAATTTTGTATTCTTGTTCTTAGGACAATGAGGTAAGAAAAGTAACCAAGAGAAAGAACCTTCAAAAAAAGACATTGACAGGAATCTTTTTTCAGCCACTTCCTCTGTCTGCTCTGGCTAGATCCCTCTGGAATATACCTGGGAAGTTATTTTAATGACAATAAGTTACAAGAGACTATTGTAATAAAAGGAAAACTAATAAACAGAAGATATGGAACCCAGTGATTACTAAACAGGAATTTTTAATTAATCCTGACTGAATTATTTATGACAAAAGATTCACTCGTAATTAAAAAACCTTTTGTAAGACCACAGGCAGCAATTTCCTTTACCTATTACATTCTAAGAGTACTTCAGTATATATCTTTTTTATAGCAAACATAAGATCAAACACGGGGAAATCGGCAACAGCATAACAAAACCAAACTGAAGCGTAAGAGGACTGCTTTCAAAACAAAAAGAATAAATTGCTGGTTAATTATTCAGTAAAACTATTTAAAATTCCAAAAGCAATGTAACCATTATTAATGTTTCCATTAACAAGCAGCATGTCTTTGTTCCGATTAGGTTTATTACTGCTTAGTGAGGGACTGGCACTGTCTGAAAGCTGCTCTGTGCTTCAGATGGCTCTTACAAGAACAGGATCAGCCTTGGAGAAAAAAGAGAACTTAAGTCGTCTTTAAATCAATCAAGACAGGACTTGTAAAGGAAAGAAGAGAGATGGTCTACCTGGTGGTCTCAAGGGGCCTGGATGTCTGCAGTTTTGCCTGATCCACAGACTTTCAGGTACTTCAGTCTCTCATGATGGGATGTGATCTGGCCACAGAGTAGTGCTCAGACAAAATGCCAGAGCAATGCTGGTCATTCGCTCCTGTGGCAGCTTCAGGATGCTGAAACCCTGTGTGTGGGCTAAACCAGCCTCTTCTGAACTGTCAGCATCTGAGAATCCTCGTGACTGTACATACACCATGGCAAGCAGGAGAGCCTGCTCTCACCCCCAGGATGGCCAGGGACAGAGGACACTAACCAGACATGTGCTGACAGCGACCCTCTCTGAAGGCCGTGGGGTTTTATAGCACTTGAAAATTGAGGGAGTAGTTTAAAACAGCAAGAAATATACTGGAAGCTTATGAATTTTCCTTAAATGCATTCAAGGTGCAGGATGGGGTTTAGCTTGTGTATACTAAGAAATTATTAAATGAATTAGAGCTTGCTCGGGATGTTTCCCACCTGCTTCATGTTTGCTGAGGTGGGAAGTGGTTCAGACAGTGCCTATAATTTAGTCCATCCCGAAAGGAAAATGACAGCAGTCCAGAAGGAATTTTTTGAGCTTCATTCTAAGTCACGCAGAACAGACTTCCCGTGGTTCTGGAAAAATACACTGTTGAGCCATTAGAAAGAGTTAATTTACCAGACACGACAAACTGCTCAAGCCAGAACTGGGATCACCTGCTCACTGTTTCTGAGCATTGTTCTGAACTACAGAAAATAGGTGCTGCCAATTTCTAATTACTCCTCTTTATTCTGCTACAAGCATCAGCTATATAAAGGCATTTCAATTCATGCTCCAGCACAAACACACAATATATATGCTACATTCCAGTCGCAAGGAAACTCTTGTTTTTCTTCACTCTAGTTCCAAAGCATCAGATAAAAATTAATTCATGCTTGAACTGATTCAATCTGAACTGATGAAATAGCAGAGTAAATTTCTGCAATAATGCCCAATATAAGGAGCCTACCCCAAATTTGGCATGGTTTATTTACCACTAAGTATAATTAGAACCCAAACCTGTTGCAATGGGGGTATTTAATTTACTTTGTTACATGATAGGAAGCACCGATGTTTTTAGGAAAGCACCCAAAAGCACAGTAATACCCTTATCCTTAACACTTTTTTTTTTTCCCCCCCAACTTGTCATTTACAATCTATTTCTTTATTTTACAGCTATTAACCTATTATCTTTGCAGCTCATCTGCCACCTTGTGGCCTCGTTGCAGACTTTTCCTGGAGCTGAAAAGGAAGAATGGGTTCTTCAGCAAACTCTGCATCTGCTCTGCTTGTCAACCTGGCAGATTCATTATTATCAGCCTGATTAGCCTTTCATTCCACAGCGTCAGAAATTAGAAATCCAAATATGAAACTACTCATCCAGCAGGCTACATCTGTAAACTATTAATATAAATTGGTCTGAGCACCCTGTATACAGCTCACAGTCATACACACGACATTTGGAATATGTGCATTGTATAGCGTGGTTATGCATCAACAGAATGATAAAAAAGGATCTCGTGAAGTCACCTAGTCAGTCTTCTGCAAAGCTAGACCAGGTCAAACAGATCATTCCTGGCAAGTAGCTAAAGCTTTTCACAAAAAAACCCTCAAATAACGGAGTTTGCCCAGCCTACCAATAAACTGTTCAAATGCTAATCATCGGCACTACCAGAAAGCTGCTCTTCATATTTAAGGTAAGCCATTGGGTTTAATGTCATCACTTTCTCTCCAACATGGACATGATGAATAGTTTATTTCTTCCTTTCACAAGTACATAAAACATTAATGAATAGATATTAAACTGTTTCACTGATATTAACTGATTCCGATATGGATAAATGGTGGATATTTACATCAGAATTATGGGGACATAAATTATTCACAAATAACTAGGGATTTTGCATGTCCAATTTAAATCTTACTGAAGAGGCTTGATTTCTGAAGTATCTCTTTGCAAAAATAGGTCTTTATCATGGAAAAAAAAATCTAGGAAACTAGAAACTGGGGCACCAGAAATAACTGGTGGATTTTTAAAATCTAAACGCTGATATTGAGAAGAATGGATCAACATTTTTATCTTGTGGTGATAAAAGTTTTAGCTAAAGAGGATCCAGGTGTTTGATCCTGCTATGTTAAGAACTTCCAAAGTTACAATTGGTAGCATCACCCCACCCCCCATCAGAAAAAGAACAAAACCAGACCAAAACAAACAAAAAACCTCCTCTTTTTATATTTTAGCTCAATTTCAAAGACAACTGCTACTCCATCTGCTGCAGCAGGATGCATTTTACAGAGTCGAACTGCACGGTCTACATGCTAATACCATTGTGCGAGCTGCACGATTACTGCTCAAAGACAGATTATAACCACACATCAGGGGGATCCTGCAGATTATGCTAGTTTGAGGTGTTCAGAAAGAGCAGTCATTTTTACAGCTAGTGTCATGCCTAATAAAGGTACTTATGTACATTGCTGTTATTAAAGACATCCCTCAACCTTACCTGGTTATTTACTTACATCTGTTTTTATACAAAATGTTGCCTGACATACAGCTTCTTTGGCTGAAGGAGTAGAAGAAAAATGTACAGCAAAACACATCAGGAAGATGAAATGATGTAATACCCTTTTCAGTCTTTGCTTTGAAATGTCCCTCCCATCCCACTTCTCTCAAGGGCAGAAATCAAATACACTCTCTACTTACTGTCACACTGCCTACTGATTTTTTTTCTCTAGTACTTTAGTCTACATCATCTTTTTCTCACACACCAAAAGAAAGGCTGCCACAAGGTTCTCAGTCATCTACAAATAAGGCAATATTGACTTTGGAGACAGAGCCTTCTTCCTCCTTGCCTGTAAGGTTTGCAGTCCCTTGTACCAGCTGTCTTTTAGGCACATTTGAAAATATTCATGCCTCGGTCATTCCAGCCCTCGTCCCATGTCAGTACATGGCAATAGGTATGAAACATTCCTAGAGTATGCTCCATACCTTTCCTAGTTAAGGAAATTTAGGCCTCAAAACTGATTGTAATGGTAAGTGGATTCATTTAGTCCTGAGAAGCTTTGTCTGCCATTTATTGACAGAGGATGAGAAAGTTAAAACTCAGGTCACCACAGAAGTCAACATCTAATGCTTCCCTTGGAAGGTCACTATAATTTATGCCTTGGGGGCAATGATGGCACTTGCTAAAGGCTATCCTTCTGCTGACTTACTCATAAATGGATCTATTTATTGCCCAGGGGCAGAGAAAGGCTGTAGGGTTTGAGATAATTTTCCTGGAGCTCCCCCCAAAATCTGCCCTGCTAGCTCGGAGATCACCCACAACCCTCAGGTCTTCTCCACCAGAAGCCACTGGCACACATAAGCCCTGACAGTTTGCTAGCATTGGTTCTGAGATAGGAGCTGGGAGTCTTCTCCATTACCATTCTCAATACTATACACGTACTCAAGTGGAAAGGGAGATGTGCTTGGTGATGGGTGTTAGGTAAGGGGGCTCAGCTGTTGGTGGCTCAAGGGAAGCCACACAGAGGAAGCAGCAAGCTGCAGTCACCATCACACTTCAGCCTCTCTGCAGCTCTGACCCCTGATGCTCCCATCTCCACTGGCAGAGAGCCTCTCAGACAGCACATTGCCCTTGAGTGGAAGGATAGCACTGCAGGCTCCTGTAGACAAACTAAGAGAGCCTCTCAGAGAGCACATTGCCACAATACATTCCTCCTCAAAAACTAACGTACATTTTCCATGAACTACAAGTTACTATAAGTGGATGCTATGTACAAACTGCACTTTATTGCTTTTCACCTGAAGTGTTCATGCTGAAAAATAAAATGCTAGTGATCCCTGCTTTAAAAATAACAGGGTGCAACAGGTCCAGCTGCTTCTAGGGTAGAAATATGATGTGTCATTACTGTGGAGTTTCCACTTACGAGGGGTGTTACAATGATCAGAGTGATCCCCACAACTCTGTAAGTCACCACTGCTTTCTGAAAATGGCGAACACCCTCCTACTCCACCTGCTTGATGGACAAGGCTGTTTGCTGGGAACAAACACAAGATGTCCAGATGCAAACTTCTTCATGATGGGACTCAATGGAAAGACTGCAATATGAGCTGTTGTGTAAGCAACACTCTCCACTGTATTACAAGGGACACCTGTACACTGGTTCCTCCCAGACCTAGCAATAGCATGAGTGTGCTGCAGAGGCCTCAGAGCATCCTTTGTCCCAAGTACCTTCCAAGCAGTCCAAAAAAACTCTAACGAGGCACAGAGGCGGTCAGAGTAGGGAACAGAGAAGATGTCTTCCTAGTTGCCACTGAAGATAGACTGCTGATGGAGAGTTCAAAAGCAGTGCCACTAAACAGGAGAAACAAAACTAAAAGCAAACTAACCAGTGGCCATGTTCTTATCAAGAATGTCTAAGAAGGAAGATTAATTAAGGTGGGTAGATAAGAGGGTAAAAGATGGAAAATATTTACCAGGGCCTTTGGAATTGGAAGAGGAAGAAGGAAAAGAAACTTCACAAGCTAGGCAGTATCCCTGTAGAGCATCTGATGAGATCACAGTTGGGTCCCATGTGCTACTGCTTCTTCAAATTTCTCACGTACATATGTACATAAGACCATCTGCATACATTACTTTCTGTTTCAGAACTAGACCAAAGTGCTCCCTTGAATAATACATTTTTTATCTATACCAATATTTTAAAACAAAACAGTTCTGCATTATTTGTTCCAATCTGTCTGCAGTTTAAATTATGCTGCAGCAGAGTGTTTCAGCATGAGTTGCATTTGAAATATAAAATTGTTTATGCTGCTTTCTTTCCCCCTTTCCAATTGAAAACAACCCGA
This sequence comes from Chloroceryle aenea, assembly GCA_013399075.1. NCBI lineage: Eukaryota > Metazoa > Chordata > Aves > Coraciiformes > Cerylidae > Chloroceryle > Chloroceryle aenea. Next base: position 257,886 of record VWZY01004283.1, read on the forward strand.
TGTACCACTTGTAATGGATTTTTAAACACATTTATCATCAAAGAATCTTTCTAAGGAGGAAAATCCAGTAAGCAGAGCACTAACGGACCTTCCTTTCCCCATGGTACCACTGTGCAGTGTACAAAATACGATGCCAGAGGCTTACACCCTCTAATTGCATTTTCTTTATATTTGTAATGAATCAAATTTTCAGCTAAAAAAAAAAACAAAACAACAAATTCTTTAAGTACTATAATTAAGCAGAACATGATTCTCTTCAGGCCTTTCTCAACACAGCCTTCCTCCCTGCTGTTCATTATGTAGGGAAACCCAAAGAATACTCTTGAGACCATGGAGCTTTCCCACCAAAGGACTTGTCTTTTCTCATTAAAGAGCTCAAAGATAGTTATTTATCCAATGTATAGATCCAGAAGTAGCTAAGAACACCTCAAAAACCAAGTTTGATTTGGTCTCATTTTCACAAAGCGTCAAATAATGGTTTATTATTTGCCTACCTACCTAGCATGGTGTATTGGGTCTGACTGGCTGGAATTAATTTTCCTCACAGCAGCCCTCCCAGTGCTGTGCTTCGCACCGAGAGCTGGAAAGGTGCTGATCACACCCCATGTTGTGGCTGCTGCTGGGCAGGGCTCGCACAGCACCAAGGCTGGTTTTCAACATGCCCCCTGCAGGAGGATGGGGTGAGCAAGATCTTGGGAGGGGACACGACTGAGACATCTGACCCAAACTAACCAAATGGATATTCCATACCATATGACATCAGATGAACTATAAAAGCAGGAAAAGGGGTTGTGGGGGGGAGGGCATCAGTTTGTCCTCCTGAGCAATTGCTACACATTTGGGGCCCTGCTTCCCAAAAAGGGTCAGACATTGCCTGATGATGGGAAGCAGAGAATAAAACTTTGTTTTCTTTTGCTTCTGTGTGTAGCATTGCTTTGTGTCTTCATTAAAACTGCTTTTGTCTTAGCCCATAATTTCACCTTATTTTCTTCCACCTAGCCCAGCTGGGAGGAGAAGGAGGGAAGTGACAGAGTGACTCAGTGGGCACCTGGCATCCCAACAAGGTCAAACCACCACATACAGACACAGCCTTCTTCTGTTCTTACTGTGAGGGGCACTAAAGACTCTGTACATACATATTCATAACTCCTTTGGATGCAAGAGCACTGAAGAAAGGCCATATCATTATTACTGTGATGTCTTGTCTCTGGGAAAGTCATTTTAGGAGTTAATTTGTCCAAGCAGAGTGAATTGTGAATGGTTTTGTGGTTCTCTGGAGTTTGATTTGCTTTTTCTGAACATCTCCCCGCTCAATGAATGTGTTATATAAACTTCATTAAGAAGTCCAATTAAGAAAATATCTGGATTCCATGTCAGATATTTCTTTTAGAAGGATTTGATTTCCAAGGCTCCAAGATTTATCACTGTTTAAGGATAATAAAAAGTATGGTTTCGACTTTTCCCTTGGCTGCCTCAAAAGAAAAGTTTCTTGAATCTGTACTGTTACTGAATACCCAACCCATTAGTAAAAGAGAGCACTATGTCGGGTTTCAGTTCTAAATTAAACATCCAGGAATGACAAAGGGTAAATTGCACACCACATTCTAACAAAAAGGATCAATATTTCTGGAGAATATAGGTAAATAAAAACAGACCTATTAGTTACAAGAAAGAAGTGTGAGCAGGGCTTTAGCCACACCTGAGGAGCAGCTGTAGATGCAGGGAATTGCAAAACAGTTGACCCAGAGACATAAGAGTGGCTGAGTTTTTTCAAAGCATTGCATCTCTTGTAGTAATGGCTGTTGTAATAGTTTTATGGACCAAAGGAGAGATGTGATTTATCCAGCAAGCCCAGGCTGTAAGCCCCAGTCTTTCCCACTGTCAACTGAAAATGCGTGTGCTGAAACTCTGCACATCTTGCCACACAGATCACTTTCAGGCTTGGCTCTGTGCAGACCATTGCAAAGGCCTAATTTTACCCTCAGACAGGAACATGCATCCCTCAAAGACTTCAGACAGCCTTGCCTGACCACATCCAAAAGCATATTTCAGCTTAAATCTCCAGCAACATCCCCTGTCTTGCTGTGTATTGCAGCTACACATATATCCTCCTATGAGTCCTGCTACAAAGTCAACTGCCAGCTCTGCTTCTGATGAGTGGTTCCTCAGTACAGAGGACCAGGATGGCTATGAGGTTAGCAGATAGAAAGGACAGGCACTGCTACAATCCATTTATTTTTAATAAGAACTACAGAACAGGTATTTTGAGGATTCACTGTGATAGATACGCTGGCAGTGAGGACTGTTTGGCAGAGGTTTGACTGGCAGGCGTGGAGATGTTATCACTCCAGTCTGCTCTGCCAAGGATCAAGGCGAAATCCTAAATCCTTGCATATTTCTGATAGGCTTTGGGGTCTTTTTTGATCTGGTATATTTGCACTCAGACACTGCAATTTTTTACAAGAGGACACGGAGTTTGGACTCAGTTCACATGGATGACACTGTGGAGCATGATCAATAGCTTGTCCTTACCCAGGTCTTTTTCTGACCAGAGAGACTTTCTTGAACCAGGCTGTCAAGGTTCACACCTGTAAGATTTTTTAACACTAAGAATTTCATATTTTACATACAGTGGGTACATCTCTGGAATATCATTCCTCATTTCCTCTCACTCCCAGAATATTACTCCAGGGATTCCTTTGATGAAGTCATGTTTTACCATGGTATCATGTTAAAAAAAGACTGTGAGGGACCCTTAATGAGAAGGGTCTTTGATACTCCTGACAAAAACTTGTCCACCTTCTCTTTTGGAAAAGACAGAAAGATAGAGAGAAAGACAGAGAAAGGACCAGCAGTGATGATTCTTTAATCTCTCCCAAAAGACACCCAGTCTTGATCTGAAAGCATCAGGGTATGTTTCATTGTAGAGAGAGAAAACAAATTATTGAGATCTCAGTGTTGAATAAGGAACCTTGTTTAAAAGTAAAAAAACTTTCTTATAACATACTTGTTTTGATTAAAAAATAAGCATTAATTGAAATAAAATAAAAACCACAAAATGCCTCTGTAGTTGTAACAAAACAAAGAGATGGAAATGAATGTCTGAATAACAAGGATGCAATCAGAGAAGGCCAGTTTTCTAAAACCTCTTTTTCTATAATCACAGCTGCATGAAATATCTAGGCAAGTGCCCAGTGTTTTTCTCAGAAAACAATTTGTATCTGGCTAGGACAATAAATTATGCTCACTGCAACTTTTGAAAAAACAAAAAAAAAACAACACAACAACTTTAAGGGAAAGGGAAGAAATCATGTAATTCTAGAGACCCCAGCCTGTCAGCCCTGACTTCACCAGGTGTTCTGTTCATTGATGTCTTTGCATCTTTAGTGCACATTTAATAGGCATTTTGTGCCAGACAACACTTAATTTCTCCCTGAATTTTCCCTAAAATATCTTTCAGGGTAATGGTGCTAAAAAAATCCTCTCCTCCCCTGTAGTGTGTGTGGGGGGGGTGTTGGCATGGCAGTGGGGGCATACACGTGTGTCACTCATGCATGAATGGAAACAGGTTTTTTTTATGCTGGGGTGACTGAAACAGCCTGTTAAAAGAAATATCTCAGTGATTTGTTTAGGTACTCAATTGGCAATGAAAGCCACATCTTTATAATCTGTTGTATTTTGCTTTCAAGAGTGCCTCAGTAAGTAAATTTGGACCTGATGTAAGCAGAAGCTAAATGCTTAAGACTCTGCTTTTCATAAGAATTTATTCCTGAGACATTATTGAAAAAAGTCTCAGTAGTGATGGTGTGCTGCCATTTACACATCATGTGGCCAACCTGCTGTAAAGGACCTACTGAGATTTCCCTCTGCTCTGGACAGTACTGGGCCTGCCCATTGCTGGTCAACATGCACCTTTATTAAAGTGTTTTAAAATCTTTAGAGCTTAAATTTACTATGTGGCACATAGATAAACAAAGAATCAAACAATGTCTTGCTTCCACTTTTTTTTTTTTGATAATGAACCTGCTTTGTAAAATACTGCACAGTTCTGACCTCAGAAAATTGTGATAAAAGTATGTGCTGAATTGGTTGTGGAACTTCTGGTGGTAAGAGTGGAGTACAGTAAAAGGCAAAATCTGTAACAGGTCCCTGCTACTTCTTTTCTCACACCAGACCCAATAAGAACAAAGCTGTCATTGACATTAAGTCACTGCTGTAGCCACATAATTAGAAACCCCTGCAATTTGCAGGATTTACACCTCTAACTTGCCTCCAGTTATTCTTTTGCCATGCAAATATAAATGTAAGTGATTATTATTGTAAACACAGCCATACCATTTAAACCACCCTGTGCTTTGTCAGTGCAGGAATGACAAGCCCCCTGCAGAGTTAAGCTTCACTCTTAAGACAACAAAATAATAGAAGAGAAAATGCAGGATAACAGATCAATAGATGGAAAGCCTGAGGGTTGCTGACAGAGAAGGGAAGCAGGGTTGAGGGGGTGGATTTTAAGTGATTTTAAAAAGTAGGAAGAAATAAATAGGAAGGGGTAGAATAACAGATGTGTAGCACAGGGTAAAGAAACACGGAGAAAGGAAATGTCAGAGGAGTGGAAAAAGTCCAGCATGTAAAAGCAAATGAGAACAAACAAGAATGTAGGCAAGCAGAAACTTTGCCTAGCAAATAGTTTAAAAAAAACCCTGACCTACCCCTAGTGCACACAACCCTACCAGGAAATGCCAAATGTTTCCATCCTAATCTGTAAATGATTTATCTCATTTTTTGCACACCTCCACAATGAAATTCATCCCAGCCACCTTCAACCTGATGAGAAAACTGCCCTCTGGTGAGAAATCACCCCCAAAATTTGTGACTTAATACTGGCAAATGTGTTTTTTATTCTAGCTCCATCATGATGTCCTAAAATTGGGACTACTTGCCCTGTTCACACTAATTTATAGTCATAAGCAAAGATAAAAACCACAACAAGTCGCTCCAGTGTGGTGCTAAGGAAGCCTTAGTACACTGTCAGAAAAGTGGAATAGTTGTCAGGAGACAGTTTGCTTTGTTATGTTTTGCTCTCACATTGTGGCACATAGCGAGTAGTCTCAAACCCAAGAAACAAGGCAGTCTAATTCTAGGTTAAACACTTCCTTCCTACCAATAATATACCTTTGTCTGGAGTCAGGCTGATGTTTTCTGAAAACACCATTTAATATGATTCAGGTCACTATGCACTTCCTCACCTCAGACCATGCTGTGATCATCAGAATCAAATATTCAGAAATCATTAAAAAGACAAATCAGAACAAACCCATGCATGGGAAGAAATCACAGGAGAGCAGTAAGATACAGCAAACCTACCTGCCATGAAAACGTGAAAGGACAGAAAATACTAAGAAAAGATGCTATGAGAGGAAAACATGAGAATTAGAAGATGCTGGCTTTTAATTTTTATATTTCCTCAGTTTTTCAATGCTTTTTACCCACCTTCAGAGTAGCCTCTCCTATCTTTTGGCACAGCAAGCCAAATCCAGATGAGGGTCACAATTCTTTCCCCTAAGAGGCCACTTTCCATCACCTTCGTACCTGTCTCCCATCTATGCATAGTCAGTAGCCCTCACAGACCTCAGTGACCCTTTGCACTATAGAATAAGGGAATGGATCTGTGATAGTTCAGGTCTTTCTTGTTCGACCAAAGTTGATCCCTAATGTCCCTAAAGGGACATTTCCCACAGTGGTGTTCTGCACTCCCTGTTCTCTTTCTGTCATCTCCCAGTCCTGATCGGTGTTTCTCTGAAGGCACTGCAATAGCATATACAATAAAGTGTTAAATAATTCATAATAAACAACTCTGAAATTCCTTTAGACCACAAATAAGCAAAAGAAAGCTTTTTGATGATTTTTCAAGATTAAGTAGCTGTCTCTCAGTCAAGGCAAAGAAAGGCTGGTGTGATGCCAGTCTGAAGACAGAAATTCCCAAGTCAGCCATCCCAGCCATGTCTGAAGCCTTTCTTCAGACTAAAGAGTTCACAGCCACGCTTCAGGACTCAAAGCTCTCTCTAGATATTCCTGCAGGGATGAAGTCAACCTGGTTTTATGGCACATGTGTTCTCCTAGCAAATATGAACACGGACCAAACAAACTGTAATTTCTGTGCCCCGAGAATGGGCTACGTCAGTTCAGGAGTCTCTTTCCTAGGGACAGAGCCCAGTCCCTGCAGAAGGCCAGAGGCAGAAATTGTTTGGGACAGACTAAATGAAACCTCTAGAACTGTCTTCTGATTTGCAAGTTGGAGGATGAATGTCTACATAAAAACTCTGTCTCTCACTTTCCCAGCAGCAGCTGCACTGCAGCTTCTGGAACTACACAACTGTTGCTGCACCCAACATACAATCTTGAGAGACTGAGCCCTAACAAGAGCCAAGAGGATCCTGGCCATAACTTAGTAAGGTCTTATCACACAGGACCTGCCAGTGCATAGGAGGTGAGAGGTGCTATTGCAGCCAGCTTCAGGCATCTGTAGTACAGACACTGTGAAGGTGAATCACCCACTCTTGGTTCCCTTCCTAATAGATGAAGGAAAAAGACACGATGTATCTGATTTCATTTAAGTATCTACTTTAGGAGGACACTGATCTTACCCTGTACTATACTGACACCATTACCCTGGGCAGCTTCAGTCAACTGGCTCATCTGCATTGCACTGTCTATACCAAGTCGAACATATCCCAATGCTTGTGGCTAAGCTACACATAGACATGGTAATGTCGTGTCCATGCCTCAAAGGCACCTTCTTCCCAGTTAACAGCATAGGAATGGCAGGAGAAACAAATAAGATAAAAAATGCATATCACTGTAGGTAGTATGTTTCTTGAAGGAGAATTAAAAATATGTATGAATTGTAGAACATCGGAATGAGCTACTATAAATTCATCTGAGGTACCTTTTTTTTTTATTCAAGCCTTAGCAGGTAATAAGATGGCTCACCCCAAAATTCTCATCACACTTGAACAATTTTAAATGCAAACAGCACCTTGAGTAATCACTTCCTTGCAAAGCTGTCTTTTGGTTTCAGGGATAAAGCCTCATTTATACCAGGAGGTAAGGCTGGGGAAAATGAGATCAGAAGGTATGTATGGAAAGAGGCAAGCCCTACTCTTTGAAAGCTCCCTGATGGAAGGGACTCAACACTCTCAGAGCTTATCGGAGACCACTGAAACCAGGTCTGCTTTCTGTGGCTCCCACAAGTCATTAGCATCCTTTGGGGCAAAGCCTTTGATTGATATCTTTTACCTGGAGGAGATCCAAAATGGAAAGCTGTAGCATCGAACTAGTATCAGCAGACCAGTAGCAATGAGAAGAGACTTCTCCCGAGTGCCCTGTACATTAAACTACATGTGCTCAGGGTTGAAAAGCATTTTAATCTCCATATTAAGAAATAAAAGCTGCTACTTGAAGATAGAGGATCAGGCACCATAGTAAACTAACCAAGAATCTGTCCCTGCTGTCCAAATTCAGCTCATAGTTTCCCCAACAGTAATCAGAAGTAACTGTGGACTTGAAAGACACCTATTTTTAGTGTGAAATGGTGGTATGAGCTGGAATGCCCTGGAATATTATTCCTGTGTTTTTAAATTTCATTATATTATATTATTGTGATTCATTAATATATTTAAGCTTTTAAATATATTCACCAAAACTTGAAAAATAAAATACACATAAAGACTGTAACTAAGGAGTAAGTGCCAAATATGGCTCATCAGGCCAGACTGAGGTTGCTCTCGCTACTCTGGCTATCTGAAAATCCACTCTTGGCCCCCTTGAATAGCTGGTAGGGAAGGGGGCATCTCAGAGCTGTTCAGTCCATCATAAGGTGCATGTCTGAAGAATTTCCTTTGTAGAATAAATGGAGGTTTTGACACAGGATACTTTTTGACACATGAATCACACTGGGATTATATAGAGAGCATGATAGGAATTAATTTCAGCTAATACTATTTAGTTTGGTTAGTTGTCTAGCTTTCCACTATAACTACAGGAAAGAGAGGTATCCCTCGAGAATAATACATGCCCATTGCTCAGACATTTCTGTTAAGACACGAATTACCTTCTGGGGATGCTGCTCACCCCCTATCAGCTTCGGTAGGAACCTAATTTCAGTGAGAACCCCTGGACATAAATACAGCACAAACAATATTCCTGTGCTTTAATGTGGAATACAACCATAGCTGCATCTTTCCTGTAAATAGTGGGTCTGGATCCTCCAGTATTTTGCCGAGAATACACAGTCCCTTGTTAGACAGACAGTGAGCCACTCCACAGCTGAACCAGACCTGATTGAAAAACTCAAAAATTAAATGGTTGAGATGTTTGCCAGTTCGAGGCAGAGGCAACCCAAACACTGTCTCCTTAAATCTAGTTACACTCGAACAAGTACGCAGATGCATGCTGTTTTCAAGTACTCATTTCTCACAGATCAATGAGTATTATCCCACATTATTTTCTCCTCTCAGAAGAAAAGATTTGATTGACAGACATCCCAGCCAGAACACCAGAGCAATACAGAAATATGAGCAGGTATCATTTAGCAGTGTATTTTAAAGTCATGCCTAAAAATGTAGGCATAGAAGTGCACTTGAAAGACAGTGAGGTGAGTCAGACATCCAGCAATTACATTGTACTTAAAATGAGTGAGAAGGTTGCTGCTGGGAGGTCATGAGAGATCACTTTGTCAAGCAGTGTTAAATGAAGCAGTTGCCTTGTGTCTTTGTTCAGAGCTGCTCTGTGAAACACAGCATCTAGTAATTTAAAGGTGACATGAAGAATAAGGCAGAGAGTTTTCAGAAGAAAAGCCTGGCCATGTCCACTTGCTTCCATTTGCAAAAACATGGACAAGATAAAAGATGACTTTTTGTGTCAGTCAGCACAGTTTTGACTGCTCCAGCTCTCTGCTGAAGGGTAAAGAGGGATTCTGAAGGTCTTATGCAGGATCTTTGCACAGCAGTGAGACTTGATTTCAAGCAATGAGGTTTAATTCTGGCATCCACTGACAGGAAGAGTAGCCTGGATGTTGAAGACATCCCAGTTCCTCCACTAGAGCTGTGGTACACTTGTCAAAATCATGATGCAGCTTATATTACAGGTATATTACATGTATATGGAGTGAGATATTCAGGACGTACAAGGAGTGCCCTGATGTTTCCATCTTCAAAATGGATATTCTTCAACATTTTCATATGAGCTCAACATTTTTCCTGTCTTTTCAGTTTGACCATTCCCAGCATGCAACATGACAGTAAGAGAGAGGAGCTCTCCCTTATACACCAAATGAGATAATGATTTGAAAAACAGCTTGATCATATCAATCTCCTGCAAGTGTGAAGTACCAGATCCTGTGTGGTACGCTCTATTTTGGCTGATTCTCTGATCCAGCTATGGATTTGCTGACCCCTTGTCTAATAATCTGGGCCTTCCAAAATTCTTAGCCTTCCCAAGTCTTCATCTGCATAAAGTACAGTTATATTTAATCTTCCTTCATCAAACAGCAGCACACAAGGTCTTGGGACAATTTTCCTTGGAACAGCACACATGCATAATGCAGCAATGTCCACTGTGCTAAAAGGCAAGAATCTACTGATTGCTAGAAGAAAAAGATGTCCAGTGTGAAAGTTACACTCCAGCACAGATTAGCATATTTAAACATCACTAACTGCATGTTGAATACTCACAGAGCTTGAAGAGCCCTAGTGCTGAGCTGACCCCCTAGTTTGTCCTTTGTGACTGCAATGGAAGTACATGATTGCATTTGCCCTTTAATGGGATTTCAATAGCATTTAGAATCCTTTAATAATAATAAAAAATACAATCAACAGAAAATAAAGCTGCACTTTCAATTAACAAGGACAATTACTTCTAATTGTAAACCTCATACAGTTTTCAAAAGAGATATCATTTTGCCTTAATTGTTAGGTGCATTGAATAGGCAATTAAAAATACATTAAATTTGGACCCACAGATAACAAGGAACAAATTTCTGTCCTGAGCAGATTACAGTTGTGAATGTGCCTCTGTTTTCACTTTAAAACCATTAAATGGGTTCCCTGGGCATATTTCGTGGTTCCTCCATTATTGTCATTGCAGATAAGATGTCAACATTTCCATTACAAAAAGCTGATTTTCAGGGGGAGTCAAATGAATGTTCCTGCAGACAGAAGTGTATCATCACTCAGCCCAGGGGAGCTGGGTCTGTACTGTTTTAAACACATTGGGTTGCTTGGGCTCCCCACAGCCATGCCAGTGACTCTGAGCTCTAGGGAATGAGCCCCAGTGATTGAACAGCTATGGGGACTGTGGATTCTCTAAAGGAAATCGGCTCCCTAACCGAAAAATAACCACACATACTGATGTATACTGTTAACCTGCTGGAGGACCTAGCTCACAGCTACACAAAACTGGTAGAAAAAAAAAAGTGATTTTTCACTCTTTCATCTGGTCTCTCTCCTGCAAACACTGAGCACATCAGCCAGCATTACAGAGGAACTTGCTGCCCCTTGAACTGAAACAGACAAACCCTGGGGAGTCACATTCTTTTTCTGCTACATAGCATCATCATGGATAAAATTTAGATGTGAATCTCTTTCTTCTGTCTTTATCTGTTAACTAAGAATGACACACAAAACAACAGTCACAGCTGAAGGTACTTTGCAAACTACAATAGCTGCTGTGTCCCAGCTTTGTTCTCATTCATTTAAATTCTGCCTCTCTGACACCTGTCCTCAGTTAAGGAAGCTGAGACTCTCTGAAGACACTAATAAGAAATACAATTAGTAAGTCCCAGAGATTACTAAAGGTTGAAGGGCATTAAGTGTAAGATAGCCTCTGAGATCAGAAGTTATGGCTGTCCGTCACCTCAACTGTAGGGGTAGCAGAGGGGTAGAAACGTGCAATCCAGGCCTTGTTCATAACACATGTTCAAACCAACATCCAGAACAGGTGCTTGAAAATCCAGACCACTGCCTCTGAACTTTACCCAACATTGAAGCTGGAAAATTCTTGTAGTTACTTTTTTGTTCCTGCAGCCTAATGAATTTTAGTCATACCTAAGGTTACATTACTGTAAAAAGGACTTTCAAAGCAAAAAGAACCCAACAGTAATTGCCATTTTCTTGGTTAGGTCTATGCTCAGGAAAGCACAAAGCATGTATTTCATTTATCAGGCACATAAGCTTATCCCACTGAGACATCTTTACTTGAACTGCTTACATGCCTGGGGCTAAGGCAGTGGAGAGCTGACTAGAAGTAAGACTAATCAGATGCTTAAAGGTAAGTTGTCATGGTTTAACTCCAGTTGGCAGTTAGGTATCACACAGCTGCTTGCTCGCTCACTCCTCCCACCACTCAGCAGGAGAGGGGAGAGAATCATGGGGGAGAAAGAAGTAAAACACATGGTTTGAGATAAAGATGGTTGAGTAGGGCAGAAAAGGAAAAGAATAATAATAGAATATACAAGCCAGGTGATATGAAATGCAATTGCTCACCACCCACCCAAGCACTGAGCCAAAGTGCCCCCTGACCACCTCCCCCTTGTTTATCTACCGAGCATGATGTCATATGGTGTGAAATAGGCCTTTGGTCCATTTGGGTCAGCTGTGCTGGCTGGGTTCCCTCCCAGCTCTTTGTGCACTCCCAGCCCCAGCTGGCCATGTAGTAAGAGATGAAAAGCTCTTGACAGAGTAAACACCATTCAGCAACAACTAAACCATCCCTGTGTTATCAACATTATTCTCATCCTAAATCCAAAACACAACACTGTACCAGCTCCTCAGAAGACAATTAACTCTCATCACAGCTGGAACCAGGACAGAAGCTTATCTAAGCACCTGGCTGATTTGGTGCCCCTAATGAAATTAGTTTTGGTAACCTAATTCATTAGGATTTAGTCTTTATTGATTTCTTTCCAGGACAATTTATAGAGTTGTAGAACTCACAACTTCCTAAAAGATTCTTGCAGAACTAGTAGAAGAGTAAAAGAGTTAGAAAGTGTCCTTGCGCTCATGGATGTGCAACTCTGGCCCTGGCCTGTCTCCCGGAAAGCTCATTTAGCTCTCCAGAAGAGGAGAGCTAGTGCTGGGGACCCAGGAACCCTTCACAGGCCAGTCTTACCTAGGTCAGGGTGGAGAGCTAACCTAGTTAATTGGATATGATCATCGGGAGCTGTGAGAGCTGCACCAACAGATGAAAATGGAGAGGCAAAGAGAGCAGTGGGTTTGTTCCAGGACCCTCCTGTCCGGTTCAATGAAAGTATTGTTACAACTATTGCCACGAGTCTTCACAAATACAGACAATGCTGCTTCTCAAGCCCATTTGCACAGATCTAGCTTTAAAAATGTTTTCTTTCTCCAACATCCAAAGCAAACTTCACACTAATGGTCAGAACAGTTTCTGTACAAATGAGAACTTAGTAAAAAAAAAAGTAACATACTTATTTATTTAACAGACAGACCTAACCTTCAGCTTGTTTTGCTTGGTGGCATTCATGACACCGTGTCCTCTCTTAGCTGGTGAGCACCCCAGCCTGCACTCTTCACCCTTTACTAACGAGCACTGTTTATTGCTCACTTTACAGCACCCATCCCAAAGCTCCCTGGTGTCACAATGAACCGAACTGGCAGGCCCCTCTGGGAGCCTCAAGAAAAAATTCACAGCAATGCATCTAACCTGGAGCAGCAGCGTGGTGCCATCGGGGTTAGCTTCAGTCCCAGGTGTTGTTGGTGACTCTAAAAGTTGCCCGGGAAGCAGCTGCATGGGAAAAATAATGGAAGATTGTTAATAAAGACTGCAAAAGTGCTCAAGATACTTGTTAGCTGTGGTGAGGAAAAAGATCTACTAACCATCGGTGAGTCTTGGGGGCTCGCCAAGGAAGACATCTGTCCACACTCGCCCAAGAGACCAGCTCCAGGGCACTCAGTGCACCCTGGTGAGGGGGACCGGGGCAAATGGGCCGGGAGGCATTTTGGAAGCTGGGAAAGCGGCGGGACCGTGGGCGGAGCCGGCAGCTCGCGGGCGGNGGGTTCTATCCATCTATCCATTCATCTATCTATCTTCTATCCATCTGCCAGCTGGATAGATGATGGTAGAGCAGTGGACGTGGTTTATCTTGATTTTAGTAAACCATTTGATACCATCCCCTCCAGCATCTTCACAGCTAAAGGGAGGAAGTGTGGTCGGGATGATTGGGTAGTGAGGTGGATTGGGAAATGGTCGAAGGATGGAAGTCAGAGAGTTGTGGTCAGTGGGGCAGAGTCTAGCTGGAGGACTGTCGCTATCAGAGGCCCTC
>VWZY01004283.1:272004-292555 GCA_013399075.1 Chloroceryle aenea
AAGGGGCAAGGGGTGCAAGCTGGAACACAGGACATTCCATGTAAACATAAGGAGAAACTTTTTCACTGTGAGGGTGACAGAACCCCAGAACAGGCTGCCCGAGGGGGTTGTGGAGTCTCCTCTGGAGACATTCAGAACCCAGCTGGATATGTTCCCGTGCAACCTGCTCTGGCAGGGGGTGGGACTAGATGATCTTTCAAGGTCCCTTCTAACCCCTAACATTTTGTGGTAAACTACACCTGTGTGAATCCCTAAAATACAGACAAAACCAGCAGGTTTGGCAATTCTCTAGCAAGGATTGAGCTCCACAGTCTCTGTGCTCCCATTTGTGTGCCTCTGCTGGGGTGCTGCTTCAGGGATCCTCCAGCTGGTGAGATAATGAAAATAAATTTACTCTTTGCATTTCGTCCATGGTTTTGTGGTTGTTCCTGCCCTGGCTCTGACTGACTTCATTATCCACAATGCTGGCTCTGAACGGAAGATCTTATGATTTCAGAACACCTCTTCCAGCCACCATCTCTCAAGAGGCACCTACCAGAGAGACTTAGAAACCCAATGGCAAGTGGAAATCAAGACTCTGAAGTCAGGTCTGATTCACCTGAGAAGTAGAAAATAAATAAAAGAAAGAACCCTTCACCTCATAATGGGAAGATAGAAATCCCTGCCTGGTGGATGATCAGGGGTAGCCTGGATATGCAGAAGGGTATTACACTTCTTGGTGTTCCTCTTGGCTGCTCTGGCTTTCCCAGCCACCAGCCCCAGGGTTTATGGACAATGTCAAGCTGTACATCCGGTGGAAGGAAAAAAATAAATATGTGTAACAGCTGATATGAATGAGCTGTATAAATGAGGAGAGGTGACATTACTGAGAAGGCTCCCTAGGGCTCCAGTGCATTTAGGTTCTGCACCCATGATATTTCTCATCATTTTGTGTGTAAATAGATACAGCACAGATGGAGAAAGAGAATTGCAGAATTTCAGACACAAAGCACAGTAGAACTGGTTGAGAATTTTCTGTTTAAGGGCTTGTGTCCATTCAGGAGATAGAAGTTCATCAGAACAGAAGGTATTTCAGGGAGTCAGCTCACTGGACTTTAAACTGCTCTTGAAATAGAGTATTTCTCTGTGCTATCACAGAAAGGGCAAACGGTGAACATCTTGTTTTGTACTGTATTTGCATCTCATGTTCAAAGCGTTACTATAAATGAAGAATTTAAAACACTGACCAAAAAATGTCCTCCAATATTAAGGTGATGGAAGAATATTTGCCTGAAAAAATTGATTTGTACAATATGAAAATATTCCATGTACAACAAGCCAAGTAGACCAAGTGAATATTTCATACTTGGTGTGTGAGATGCATACATAGGATGCATTACATTAGGGAATGCTAAGATGTATTTATAATTTGAAGGACTTTAGAGACTGAAGCAGCTTCAGTGTGGAAGATGAGATACCAATAAAAAGGGAAGTAATCTTGAAGAGAGCTTTGCTGTATTCCTAGGAAAGCAAGGCAGCAAAAGATAAACTGTGACCACAGGTGCATACTTAGCTGTCTGCATTTATAAATAAGTAGCAGCTAAAAACAAGTACATCTAGTACATCTGTCTCAATACGTGTGTAAAAACCTAATTAATATGAAAGATAACAGAGTATGAGTTTGGTCTGGTAAATGCATAGATGTTGTAATATATAGATATGCTAACAGAAGTCTGGAATGGTGAAGAGTGTATGGATATGTCTATAAATACACACAAGTGGGCTGTTTGCACTAAACTTTGCTCTCATGGGCAATGCTGAAGCAGCAGTTTGCCAATGTTCTTCCTGACTGGGTCACTGCTAATCAATAGCCTTATAAATCACTGCTTTTAGGCCACTGCCAGTCTGTTTCTGCATGTAAACACTTGTCAGGTTCAATTTATAGCCAGCCAGGTCTGCTGCTTTCCCCTGCCTCAGTCTTACTGTTGCACTAAGCACAGGCTGCACCTATTGTAGTAGTTGTTGTTATTCTCCTCTTCCGATGGTGGTGAAGGAAAGAGAAAGGCATCACACCCTGCTTCAACAGAGGGGTTTCTAGGTTTGCTGAGATGCTCCTAACTCCACTAGCCTTGTGCCCAGTTCACTCCCATGTAAGGAGCAGGCCTCCCTTTGTGGAAAAAAACTCAGCTGAAGAAGGAACATGTGGATAAGGGTGGGAAGTAATGCAGTAAGACCACAGGCAGGGACAGACCAACCTACCAGACTATGACATTACAGATTAATACACATTCAGAATATGAGAGGCAAAAGGAACAACAGAGAACTTCTTCATAGTGAAGGAAAGTTGCCAGGGAAGTCCCTCAAGTATCTGTCCTAGAGTTTCTTCTGCTCAGAATATTCATAAATGACTTGGAAAAGAGAATAAATAACAAAAAATTATTCAGAATAGTCAATTCTGTACTGATTTCAAAGCCTCACAAAAGTATCTCACAATGCTGAGTGACAAGGTGATAAGGCTGGAGTTGAATTTCAATACTGATGAACACAAAGTAATGCATTTTGGTGAGGGAAAAAAAAACCCAAAACATAACAGCACAAAAAATTATAGGCTGTAGGAATTATAGAATGGGAAGAAAATCATAGGAGAGGTCTGTATAGCTAGGAACTGTGCAGACAGAAAAATTTCAAATAATTATCCATGATGCCCAAGAAATAGGTAGTTTGAAACTAAATGATTAGAAGTAAATTAAAAAATAAATTTAAAAAATCCAACAAATAAACAAAAAACAAACAACCAAAAAAAAAAAAAAAGGGAATTTACTTTTTCATACACTTTATAATTAAATTGTGGAACTCACTGCCACAGGAAAAGGTAGAGATAAAAGGAAAGTCTGGTCCATGCAGAGCTTAAACTCACTGAGAGAATATGCCATTGCACTGCATATCGGTGCTGTCTCAGATATTATTTAAACTGCTGTTTGCCAGGAGCTGGTAGGATATATCAGATAAAGGTAACTTCATACAGACCCGATAATCCTCATCCGTGTGAATCACTGATTACTAACAGAGATGCAATTGTGAGCTATGTGGGTTTTGCCTAGCTCAGGAAGCTGGTTCTTATATTCTTAACAACTTTCAGGAGAAAAAAAAAAACCCAGCCACTAAACCAGACTCTGGTTTATTTGTATGGAGACTAGAGGAGGTGTAGAAAAAAAATTGCCAGCCTATCGGAAAATTTATTATTTCCCTTGGTTTCCTGATTATTGGGATAATATTCATATCTTAATCAGCATCCCTGCTTCCTCATCGCTCTGACTTTGCCACAGAAAGGGTTCATTAAAGCTGTTACCTTGCACAGCAACATAGGGACTGTCAGTCATGAACAGAGAGTGTCCTGCTTGTCAGCAGAGATTCACAGCATGGATGTAACCCTATGAGAAATTCAAAACAGCCCCAAAATAAACAAGTTTCGTGAGTGGTAGAGTTAAAAATGACTGTTTTCTTGCGGATTGGTGTCCTACATCTTACAAGTCATGTTTTCTGCCTTCTTTCCCATCCTTTTCAACCAGTATATCCAGCTCAGTAGACCTATTTGGTGACGTGGCTGGTGAAGGCTGGATAGGTTGCTCTTACACCTCAGGATGTAAGAGCTTAGAAATGTTTCTTTCGATGGGTTTCACTGAGTTCCTTTGGCATTCTTATCCTTCATTTACTGAAGTTTAAAGGATATCATTAAGATCTTTAGTTCTCTATTAGTTTTGAGTGAAAATGGCCAACTGCATCCAAAGCTATAGGAGGGGAACTGACAGACAAAATGCTCCATCACACAACTTTGATTCTAGGAGAGAAAGGTCGCGCAAAAAATGACACATATCACTCTCTGGCTGTTTGTCTGTGGAGCTTCTGAAACTTCCACCTTTGGGGATAGAATGATTAAGATTGAATCACACTGAGTATTAAAGGAAGTCTACCCTTTTCCCTGTTATCTGTAACAGACAGAAAACCCAACTTCCAGAAAATTTTCACTTATAAGAACATATTGGGGAACAAAAGGTTTTGCAAGGAATGCCCAAACTTGTAAACATTTCCAGTGTCTTCTGTTTCACTACGAAAAGGACAAACTAGCTTTTCCCTCCATGGTACTTGATGAAACAAGCATAGAAGCATAGAAGCATAGAATAGATTGGGNAACACAGCCACGGGATGGAAACAAATTGTAGGCCTCATCCCATTAGAGAGTTCACATTTTTAAATCATATAAATTGCAAATCAGGTATTTCAGTTCAGTTTAATTCAGAACAAGAAAAAAATCTTTGAAAAGAATCATTTTGTCTGAAAGGAAAGCATTGCAAGCCAGCCATGAGCTGTGAGTTCAAACACCCTGGCTAAAAGCCTCTGTTCATTTGCAGTTTATTGCATAGTATGAAGCTGCCCACTCTGGTTATATTCTTTTTTAAATGCTCGGAACAGTAAAATATAAGAAGATTAATCATATGCAATTTATATTCATTAAGTAGATATTGAGATGCTGAATCAAGTAGATTACTTTGCATAAACATTTTCTCATGAAATATGAGTGGACATCATATTTAATAAAAATCACAAACAAGTGAAGAATGATTGCCCTGAACACAAAACCAATATAAAATAAACACCTTCATAAGCAACAGTTTCACCACTTACCTCCAAAAGCTATTCATATATACCATCCATTTATAACAGTAAACTGGATCTGGGTTTTGCAATTTTACAGTTATTATTCCCTCAAGAGGGAGACAATATGCAACTTTATGGCAACTTTTACTTAATACTGCACATAAATTATTATCAGGTCATAGAGAGCAGAATAAACAGAGTAAGTTCCATTTTCTTTCCACTCCTTCTTCTCTGCTTCTTTATTTATTTGTATTCCTTTCCCTTTTGAGGAATGATTTTCATGAGAATATTTCCTTCCACATCAAAATGTAATCACTATTTGGGAAAAAATAGGGCCTATAGGTCAAGCTTTATTACTGCCCATTAAGAGACCAGTCATCGCTATAGAAGAGCAGAAAATCAGCTCTGTCGCAGAATCAGTACAGCACTGAGCCAGGTGAAATTAAAGATTGGAGAAATGAGTGCATAGTTTGTTGGAGCAATACAGAGGTTCACCAGAAAAGTCTCTTTCTTCACAGAGGTGAATGTTCATGAAGGACATGACAGCAGTTCCTGGGGGCCAGAGCCAGCACAGCACTATGGCCTGTGTCCCACTGTGGCAATGTCTATCCCAAATTCCCTCCTGATAAAACTGAAATCTAACATAGTCAGTGTCCTGACTCCTAGATTGCATCCCTCCACATAAGAGGCTCTGCCTCCCAGTGCAAAGCATGGCGCAGAGGTCGGCATCCAATGCTATCTGGAGCTGTCTAGCCTCTGGAATTTGAGGAAATCATTGCTACGTGAGATTTCAGCACAAATACATTTCAAAGCAATAGGAAAAACAGAGAAAAAGATGTTAAATTCAAAGATCTACTGCCTCAGGTTAAGAAGTTTGCTGAGCCACGTATGATGAGAGGCTGGGAGAATATGGTGGAAAATATCACTCCACATTGCTCAGTCTTGTATTTCATCTGCTGTTGCCCACTCAGACAGTACTGAGCAAGATGGACCTCTGCTCTGACCTACAGCAACATTAAGTTTCTGTGCTGCAGCTGCACTTTCAAGGAGGGTAGCAATTCTCTCAGTTCAAATCCTCTACTGATGTTTTTGCTTATAAAGAAAAATATGTGTTAGTAGCATGTGTCTCACTTTAGTAGGAGTAGTGTATAAGAAAGAGAGAGAACAATGTCCAACAAAAATGTAACCTGTTTACGCTTTGTGGTTTGCCACTAAGACACCATCCCTCCAGGAGTGCTGTGTTTCTAAACAGTAAAGTATTAATTATGTGTGATTCTATGATTTTCAGATCTAAGCTAAGCTAATGGGCTTCATATTCTTGTCAGGTGTCACGGATAGAGTGATGCACTTCACTCATGAGAGAGAAGTAGAAATGTCTATTGGTATCAAATAGTAATTTAAAGTTTGATAGTAAATGCGACAGTAGTTTAACAAGACTCGATACTCAAATCAGCCTTTATCTGTTGTGTTGTTATCTATCTCCCCCAAATCCACTTTACCAGACGCATCCATTTATCACTTGAGCAGGATTACAGGAAACAAAGGTCAGGTTGGGGGTGGGGCTGGACACTGTCAAATCAAATAGAAGTCAAAGTTTGAGTTTAAGTTCGTATTTCTGGTGTAACATGCTCTAGGAAGAACTCTGGAAAATTAAGCAGTGAAGGAGACTGAAGAGAAAATGCTGAGTGGAGAAAAGTTGCAAGTTATAGGATGCAGCACAACCCTAATTATCCCTAATGACAAATGTCATAGAGTCAAATACAAGGTCATACCACTTACTGAAAACAAGCATTGATACCATCCTCAAATTGTGAGGGCTGTGCATAATTTTTACTGACACCAGGCAAGTCAATCTGCTGAGTAGAAGAGAGTGGTTTTTCCTTCACTGATGCAAGCAGTCCCTTGACACTGCTTTGAGGATAGGCTTGTTCTTGTCAGAGATTGTCATTAACTACTTTGAGAAGTCATGATGAAGCAAGAAAGTGTGCCTATCATTGTCCAGCCTTGCTCATCCTGGTCTCAGTGGAAATCAGCCTCTCTGAAGTATGCATTTAGCTTTGAATAACTGCATTATGCAATTTAGTTAAGGTTAACGTGTTTTTAATGGTAGCTGTAGGATGATGCATCTTACACAGCTTCACCAAGGCCTTCAAGAGGCTTGAATTCTTAATATTTCACTTCTCCCATGATTAGTTTATACTGTGTGGCTTTTTTACCATAATTTATGGAAAAGACTCTTGAATGTAACAACCTCAAGAGTTTAGCTCTGTGTGTCCATTTGTGACTAGAGATTAGTCCAGAGTATCTAATGGCCACAGTATCTAATGGCTGGGGTTCACAGCTTTTGCTAGAGAATAAATCCAAGTTAATCCAAGTCGAGAGGATAATCAGTGCTAACTTTCATGTGCATCCCCATTATTTCAGACACTTTCACCACTCACAGACATGCCACACAGCAAATTCCCAGCTAGCAGATCTCCAGAGGCACTCTGATGATTTCCACTATCTAGGCTGTAGTTTCTGAATTTTGGACTTTGCTTTCCAGGTCTGTGAGATTCTCTCAAGTATACAAGTAGGAAATAGAAAGTAGGAAATTAGAAGAGAACGAAAAGAAGGTGTATTTGAACCCTTCTCTCGGGAAAAAAAACCCTCAACTGAACATCCGTGAGGATGCACAGGCTGAACTGCACCGAACTGCAGCTCTAGCTCAGAAGGGGTTGAGCTCTACGATAGGTATTTTGCCCACCTTGCTCTACTCTCTGCATTTTACTGTTCCCTTAACAAACTCTTTCTCTTTTTCCTTGTCCCTTCTTATCATATCCTCCCCACCTAAATCTACCCACAAACATACTATATCCTGAAATGGCATCATCTATCTTACTAAAGGTTGAAATTCTACCATTTGAATTAAAATAAGGAAAAATGGCATGGATTGTATCTTATCAGGCAGAATTACTGCTTTAATCCATCATGCTGGCTACAATGGTAAGTTATGGCCAAGAACCACTGGGAGACTGCTTGATTAGCTTTTAATTACCCATCACAGTGATGCTGTGATAAGAGACACAGTATTTTCTTGATTTCTGCACAAATAATGTTAAGTCAGCTGTTTAGCCCTGATTAATGAAAATACTATAAGAGACTAATAAGAGTGTTATTGGAAGAGATTTTAATGATATCTTCCCCAATATAAGCAAGAGCAAACCATGCTTTGTAGGTTGTTTTTCTTCCTCCCTCTTAAAACTTTAGAGTCATTCTGAGAGATAGTGTATTGCCTTGCATGCTTTTAGAGCTATTTGCATTTGTAGTAGGCACTTTATACCTAGTTTTCAGGGGAAAAGTGGCTGCATTGCAGCAAGATGCTGGAGAGTCAGCTTCAAACTGTGTATAACTGATCTGAATATTCCATAACAATGTTTTTCTTCTTCTGCCTTGGGAACCGAGTCCTGCAGGGTAATCTGTAAAATATGAATACCACAAATGGACAACTGTGAAAAAGTACACAGGAAAAAGGGGAAAAAAAAACCCATGTAAGCCTTATTCTAGTCAATCCAAGTGGCACTATCAGTTATTAACTTGACCTATTACACCGTGATGGTAGGAAATCTGTTGAAGAAGGCAGAAGCAGGATTAAGAAAAGGAAATACTGCATTCCTCAGCAATATCTATAAAAACAAAAGCAAGCTGATACTGGTTTTTATTTCTTCCCCAGGTACCACACTTTTTGACCATGCTGAGATTAACAACCTCACTCTAAAAATGTGTGGCCAGCCTTTGCACTCAAAATAACACTTTATGACTTCATTCCCTGGTAGGTCTTGATAAGGCTCCTGCAGAATTTTTGATGCAGAGCATTATCGTGCTGCTGTGGTATTGATTGATCCGCTGCAGGATGGGCAGGAAGTGCTCACACAGGTTTGAAATCCCCTGCTTGAGTTTGCAAATTGTTCCCCTAGGTAAGATTTATGTTAGTGAGATGGGAAGAAGTGAAGCAGAGTTCACAGGCATTTTAGAGATCTAATTCCAGCTCTTAAATAGTTTGTATATTTTAAAATATATGTGTAAAAAATGCACCTATTATTTCTATTTGTTGTTGACAAACACTGTTACTGGGGATTTCTCAGTGATTATGGAAGAAGAACAACTTCCTGCTTATCATCACACAGCTGTCAGGTTTCTCAGGCTATGTATCACAAGATGTTTTAGCATTATTTTTAATTGGTGCCTAAGAGAGAGGTGAAGTAACTTGATTTGCTACTACCTCTAGTCAGCAGCCAGCGTGGAGCACCCTGTCAGCTCCCGACATGCAGAGTTGTATTTGCTGAAATGACAAGCTCATGGGAGATGCAGTACATGATAGCACAAAACTACATCCAAGAAAGAGGATAAAAAGTGAAAATTCAGAAAGATACAGACATGCAGATTGCAGAAGACCAGCTTCACTTGCAGGATTCTTGTCCTGCTGGAAGTTGCAAAGAATGACAATTGTGACACAATTGTGACACAATTACAGCATCAACATTCGGCACAGTCATTGGGTGAGTGATACTGCATTTTGATTAAATTGTTTAGGTTACTTCAATCAGTGAGTTGGTTTCCTCCAGACTGATTTTTTTATTTTTATTACAAAGTGGTCTACATCCCAAGTTCTCTTATTCTATTTGAGCTCACACTGTGATAACAGCAATCATGAAAATGCAAGTACTGTTCCTTAGAGAAGAACAGAAGCAAGACCTAAATTATTTCTCTGTATTAGTCATGTATTAATTTCTATTAGTTACTAATCACCAGCAGTTAACATCCCCAGGATCATGCAAAGACGAGATGGCAGGAAGTTCCTAAAACTCTCTGTAACTTGGCATGTGAATAGAGCCCTGCTGTAACCCAGCTCTGATCTAGAGCTGGCAGGAAATACTGCAGTCCCACACTTCAACCTCAGAAAATACCAGGACATCAAATTCTGAATGTTGCTACAGATTTCAATAAAACTCCACTAGTAAAAGTGCTCCAGTGAACTACATTCTCCGCTCTGTTCCAAAATGGTTCATTGCCAGTATTTAACAGTCTGTATATATATTACACATGAATTGGATAAAAGACACTAAGGTAAAGAAAAATGATATTTTTTTTTTTCCAAATTTCTTTCAGATACAGGCACACTCTTCCTGGACATTAAGCTGGTCAGAAATGCAGAGAATATGGTTAGCATGTCTATGAACTAGGGCTAGTTCATTCTGCCTTTCAGTGTGAAGAATTAATAAAACTATCCCCTTGGAGAAGCCTGTAAGGAACATGATGCAGAGCACAAGTACAAACTCCATAGAATAATCAACTGCATAAAAGCTGGGAAGTAGCCCGTTATGCAATTATACTACAAAAAGGATTTGGAGTTTCTAGCTGATCACAAAGGAAACAGAAGTTAATGACAAACTGCTGTAAAAACAGAAAAAAAAAATAAAAAAACCCCAACCTAAAACCATAAAATACCTCTTGAAATACAAACAGAATTCCTTCTTTGCATCTCAAAGGTGACCAGATCCCTAAAGCACTATGTTTTGCTTTGAGCATCATAGTTCAAGGAATGCATGGATCAGAGAGAGTAGAGAAAAACAACAACAAGAGCTCTAGAAAATGTGACCCATAGGAAAGACTTAAAGCAGGGGGTCAGTTCAGTTTAGAAAGAGGAGACTAAGAAAACAAACATCACCAACATAAAACGTACGTATGAAAAACACAGAAATAAACTCTTCTTCATGCCTGCCATAGCTAGAACTAAGAGGCTTAAGCTACACAAATGGATGCTTAGACACTGGGAAAACTTTCTTCCTGTATGGATATTTATGATTTGGGACAGCAGGAAGGGGTGTAGAACTCTAAATTAGAGTTTCCTGAGAACATGGTAGCTAAACTTCGTCCTGCACCAGAGATAAAAGATCATTCCTGGTGTCAGCTTTAATAAGCACATACCCATTCTGTCCGGCAGATAGCCACCATCCTTTATGTCCAACACAAACAGGGCAAACCACTCAAGACTTACTGCATAAGATAAAGGCCTTCTGGCCTATTTCTACAGGCTGGTCTGAAATTGCTAATTAACTTACATTTGTGAAATAGTTTGAGATGCTCTAAAAGATGAAAGTGGGATTTGGAAAGCAGATAGGACAGAGACTAATGCAAGTGAGAAGAAAAACAGAGACTTGATCAAGTTCTGCTCTTGTAAGCCATGCTGGAAACTCAGGGTCATTTTCCATGATAGGTACAACTAACAGCAAAAATTCACCTCTTTTGTTGCATAGACTAGTCAAGGGTGCTGTTTGCAACATTAGCATCCAGCTACTCTTGCCCTCTCCAAATCTTTAGAGGACAAGGGAGATAGCCTGCATGCGAGCTGTCTTGGTGTCACCTTTTTGTCTCTGGTGGGTGTCACAGTCTTTCAGCTGCATGATCTGATTGCTGATATTAGTGGGAAGAATGTTGCTAGGTTATGGTAGGGCACAGAATTGAAAACAGGATTACTTTTTT
This sequence comes from Chloroceryle aenea, assembly GCA_013399075.1. Classification (NCBI taxonomy): domain Eukaryota; kingdom Metazoa; phylum Chordata; class Aves; order Coraciiformes; family Cerylidae; genus Chloroceryle; species Chloroceryle aenea. The sequence goes on from VWZY01004283.1 coordinate 283,162, forward strand.
AACAAGAGGTTCAAGCTGAATCCAAACTACATTAGGACTTTCTAATGCACATAGTGTCTGGGCCAACTGAATAAGAGTGGGCCCTCCAAGTACTTTGTGTTGTGTAAGGAGGCAGATTTCTCAATCTGCTTTATATATACCTTACAGTATTTCAGGATAGATACTTATAAAAGGAGATTTAATTATAATGCACAAGTGTCTCATTACATTCTTCATGTTGACATTACTGCCACTCCAGCTACTTGTACAATACCATCCAGACCTCCTTCCACCTGATGCCCTATGCCAATTGCCAGAATTTTCACATGGGCTTGCTCTCCTGAAAGCCCTTTTCCCCTCTTAATTACTAGCAAAAGTAATTAGTATCAGTGACTATTTTTTCAAGAGGATCTAACATCCATAACCCCAAACCCATCCAGTCTTGAATCCCTGCAGAGTGCTGGATTATTGTAGATAGCACTAGGAGTGGCCCACCCATAGTACCAGCAGCTGACAGTAGCAGGTTTGTAACTGAAGGAACACTTTAGGTTTCTCTTCACATGGTGCTCTGCTGGGGTGAGCCCATTGCAACTTGAGGTTGCTCTTTGCATACCTGCCACCTGGATACCTGCTCAGGCAGCCACCAGCATGCCCAGTGCACTGACAGCAAAGTATTGCTCTCAGATGGGGCAGCACATCACTTTCCTATTTTTCTCTCACTGCGTGACTAATGAGCTGCACAGAAGAGGTACCTGCTTTTAGTGAAATGAAGAATACAGAGCTATTACTTTACCATATAAGAGCACATCTCCACCCATTATTACAGAATTCCTGCAATCAGTTAGGAAGAAATCGGGAGCAGGCTGTAAAATACACGTCTTTATTCACCTTACATTCTGCTGACTAGCATTCACACCTGAACTGGAAATATTTCTGTGCCTCAGAAAGCAGTAATACAGGACTCCACTTGGCATTGTGTACTTAACACTCTCCTCATGACATATTCCTTCCTCCTTGCTAAATACTCCTAAAAGGAAATTCAGGTGTCAGACAGATCAAACTATGGCATGTATTTCCCACCACCTCCCCTCATAATCAGTATGTGCAAAATTCACTTTACCTCTCACTCCATCCCAGATTGTCAAAGGAATTTAGAGGTTGGATTCAGTGAGAGATTACAACATATGCAGGTGTGCAACCATATATGTGTGTCTACTGTAATGTCAGAACATACTGCTTATACTGAGGAAGGTCTAACTCAGGGTTGCAGGAGTTGAGCAAAACTTTCCCTCTCATTGCCCCTTCTGCAGCCTGGTGACATCGAAGCACATAAAAAGGAATGGGAAAGCTCTTGGCCTTGAAACACAGAAATAGAAATCTTGTGGAAATTATAATATCAACTACACTTATAAGTTACTAAAGTCAATACCATGACAGCATATGCCTCAAGTGACTGAAAAAAGACTTCTTTCATACAGGCACTTCCCAACTTGTTGACATATTGATTTTGTAACCTGAACAGCTTTAAATGTGTGTGCATACAGGTAGATAAAGTTCAGCATGCTTTCTTATAACAAGAAAAAATTAGCAAAACGTAGCAAGGAAGTCTTTTTAAATGCCTGGGTACAAGTTTTGTAATTCTATGTAGTTAAAAGTATTTTGATTCAGCATTTGGCAACAATCCTACATCTCTAGATCAGTGTGTCTTCTCTTCACAACTTCTTTCTAAGCCAAGACACTCTCCCTTCCTATGTTTCCACACATAAGACCAACAGAAGTGCTGAACCCTGCTTTGAACATCAGAAAGGAAGCTACCGCTGGAAAATGCTCTCTGAGAATGCTGCAGCTTGTAATCCTCATTTTCTTTGCTTCCAAAGAACCCCAGGTCTGTTTGCTCTTGAGGGCACATGAAAATCCTATTGTGTATGGATTTTACAGGGCTTCAGAGTTACAGGGGGTGTGTTTGCACATAAGGGTTGAGGTGATCTGAAGGAAACATGGGAAGGAGAAATCTCTTTTTTGTAGATAGATATTTTAGTGTCAAAAAAGGCTTCTTCCAGTTTGCTAGTGCTCTTTCTTGTCTTAATTTGGTTGGATTTTAAAGTATCTATTAGGGTGCCTAGATCCAGAAAAAGGAGCTCTCTTAATGTGCATGTAGAAATTGGGAATTAATTAAATAAATAGTCACCTAGGTACACTATTATCACCCTACAATGCCTGAAATGTCTAACTGCTTAAATATAGCATAACTTGCACTTGTAATAAGTCTTTATGTCACACAACATCAACCTTAGAAACAGTTAAAGAAAAAGAAAAAAAAAGAAACCCCCTCTTGTTTACTCCTCCTCCTTCTTTTGGCTAGGGTTAAAAGAAGCAATCCCTTCATCCCTGAGGGATGCTGCTTCTGCAGTACACTGCAAAAACAAAATCCCACCCCTGCATAATGAAAAAGGACACGGTGTTAGCACAATTACATTCACACTTCAGTATTGCCACTCTTAGCATTCATCCTTTGCAAGTTTTTCCTCATTATTAGAAACATCAGTGGTTGCTAGCAGGCAGGGATGCAATTAAGAGAGAGCAAAGAAAGGATTCACAAACAAGCAGATGAGTTTTTCATTGGAGAAGGTATAAAAGATGAATTATTTATTCATTTTTCTGTTTAAGCTGTGAACAGAGGGTATAGACTGCTCAGTATGAAGGGTCATACAGCAAAGCTTGTAGCATAGATATAAAAGTGGATTAAAGAGTGAAATCTCTCTGATACTTTGTTCCACTTCTCTGTTTATAGCATTTATGCCTCCTCTTCAAGGTGAGGAATATGTTTTCATTTGGACCTGTATAACAGTGTTGTTGTCACAGAGGACATAATGCTGCAGACCACTGAAATCAGAAAATACTGATAGAAATAATTCAGTGCAGGGTTTTTTTATATTTTTTTTATCTCATCCCAAGAGACCTTGAAGATTTTCAGCCAAAATTCTACTAAAATAATTTAATTTCCTGATAACCTACTTTTAATCTATAAACAGCATCTGTGTTCCCTCTTTTGGAAAATTTCTGTTTGTGTATATTTCCGGCAGAACATTCGAAGAGCCTCGCTGGGAATTACCACATAATGAATAAATGCCAAAGATGAGCTGAGCTTCTGAGTTTACCTCCAAAGCTGTCTCTTCATGCTTTCTGGGGACATTGACACCATTCTGATTTTATTTGGGACTCCAGAGGAAGCCTTGAATAGAATTAATTTAACACAAGAGATTCTGCCTTGTGTGCTACCCAGGGGCCTCAGGATTTTTATTAAAGTCACTAGTCATGAATATGCATTGAATATGAACAGTTGTCCGAATTGCCTATGTGAGGAATAGCTGCTATAGTGCCATTTTATCTGTGTTTTCCCTACCGAAGATGAAGAATTCCCCATTTTTTATGTCGCACCCTAGATAGAAAGAGGTTTGGAGGCCACGAGAAAAGGGTTTAAGTCTGAATTCTCCTTTGCTTCTCACTGCAAATAGTTCAAGTGTATCTTTCCTGGACACAGCTGGGTATAGGAATGAGTTCAGGTAGCAGCTGAAACATGAAGGAGGCTGAATCATGGAAAGATTCAGTGCATATCAGTTCAAATGGTAAGGCAGGAGCATGGGATGACCAGTCCAGCTGTAGATTTCAATAATTCAACTGCCTGGAGGATTTTCTCTCCTCTTTAGGAACAGTGGGTGTCAGGAAGATGAATTGCTCTTTTCAGGAGCAGTATATACCTCTTTTTCCAATCTATTTTTTTAAAATAAGGTTCTGATAGAGATTCAAAGCTACTCGACGGTACCCTTTTTTGAGATATACATTTGTATATCTTGTTATATGCCCTTAAAAAGGAGGCAAATAAATAGTGAAATCTAGACAATGTCTACAAGTTTTAGAGCTGATAGGGGCACTTAATTCTAACCACTTGAGAGTCCCAATGAGTTTAAAATGCATTAGCCCGGTAAGACTGTCTTGAATCATACTGAAATACTGTTCTCTATCGCTTATGAACTAGTGGATAATTGTAGGTGATTTCAACAGAACGTGCAAACCGACACAGCTCTTGCAAGCAGATGTCAGGAGGGAATAGCAAGAAACATTTACTTAGCAATATTCTCAAGATTTCCTTGAAAATGTTCAGATCCAAGCACCAATGGCTTTCATGAAAACAAAAGCTTGATTTTAAACACAGTTGTGTCACCAGAGTCTCTCTGGTGACTGCCAAAGGACTTTATGTCCCTTCCCTAAATTCTGGAGTCTCCAACTGCAGTGATCCTCAAAGATCTCAGTAAATATTTTAACCCAATCAGAAATAAGGGAACATTTGGGATCTGGACCTTTTCATTCATCGCTGTCTGAGAAAAATCTCCTGGGGCACCAGGACTAACAACCTGAAAAGGAGTTGATTACCACTGGATTTGGTTTTGTTATCAACAGTAAGCTAAGAGATTTCTAGCAGAGTATGGTTTGCTTCCATAGCAGCTAGGAATACCTATGAATAAGTCATTAAAATCCTTAGGAGTGTTTATATATTTGAATTACAATATGTTTCTGAAGCTAATTAAGAAATATTCATCCAAATTATTTGGACTCTGGCACATATTCTATATTGGTCATGTCAGCATTACACATATTTTCCCCTTGAACCTACACAGTATTGACAAACTAGTTTGCAGGCATATGTATTGCACAGCATCTGCCTAGCAGCCCTTGAGTGAAAAAGCAGTAATTCTCTAGAGATGTTTTCTCTATGGATTTGCATCTCTCCAGATTATTAGATCATCTTCACCTCCAGTTCATAATATCTAATTATTCACTAACCTGTGCTATTATTTAAAGCCTAGCCCTCACTTATTGAATTTTATAGTTTAATATTAATAGATCAGAGGTTAACTGGCTCAGGATCACAAAAGAAGTCACTGGCACAGCAATACAGAAGGAATCAAGATATGTTGAGCTCCACGATGTTAATAATTGGGCTTTAAAGAAAGAGCAAGAGAGCAACAACTGCCAGCCACAGGAGAGTACAAAGGAGAAAGTATTTACTGCCTTCAAGCTGGGCACCATGGAGAATTGGCACTTGGGGTATGCAGTGCCATGCCCTAGGGCTCCCCATAGCTCTGGTTCAGCCTTCACATCCTGCAGGAGGTGAAGGCTGGTATCAGAGGCAAGTCATGGCCCTGTATACAGGCTTCTGTAGTATCGCTTGCACCCACTAGCTCCTCTGCCTCCAGTTCCCCAAATCTTTGGTGGCAATTGCAAGCTATCAGGCCTTTATGGTCTTGTAGGTGGAAATGGCATGAGATGAGATACACCTTTAATACTAATTGATAATTGTAGGAAAAGATAAGAATTTACCCAAAACCTTGAGCCCAGACACCATTATTTAGGTGTGTTTTGTCCTCTCGTCTACAACAAGTTTCATCCAAATTACAGCAAATGTACAAGACATGATCTCTTATATTCCTGCTTCTCTGGAGGGAATAGAGTTCTTAGATGTATGCCATCAGCAAGGCCAAGTGATAACCCTGTGAGGAAAATGTAGCCTTATTTCAGAGGAAACATGTTTGCCTTTACCACTGAGTAATGTCAGCAAGATTTGCACAATAATTATCCTCTTTCCAGATCAAAACTCCAAGAACTTCACCAGCAGCAATTCCTTATCAGTTTATATACAATCACTACTGTAATTTCCCTTATAAAAGCAACAAATACATAATTATATTTATTGATCACATTATACAAAATAATTCATTGATCATGGCCTAAAATTAAGATTTTGGGAAGCCAAAAATTAAAAGCCCATCGTATCTCATTTAACTTTACCGAAACCAATTTGTTTTTAAAACTAGAAGCTGTTGCTGTATCTCCCTCTTCATTGGTGCCAGTGGTGCCAGCGTCTCTCGATGTGGACTCATCACGTGGTGGAGAGGGAATTGGCCTGACGGTCAGACACAAAGAGCTGCCAGCAGCAGTTTGATGGCAGGGTGGAGACCAGTGATGTGCAGCATCCCTCAGGGGTCTGTTCTGGGACTCGTTCAGGGACATGGACAGAGGGATTGAGGGCACCTGCAGCAAGTTTGCAATGACACCAAGCCGAGTGGTGTGGCTGATAAGTGTAGAGAGAAGGGATGCCATCCAGAGGGACCTTGGCAGCCTCAAGAGCTGGGCCCTGGAGAAGCCCCTGAAACCTTGTGCTCCATAGAAGCCCTCTCCAGAACTGCCTAGAAAAGTGGGGTTTTCTTTGTTCCCTTTGTTCCTTCCAGTGGGCTTAAATGTCCCCAGATCTTTACAGCATCCTGTCACGGCCGATAGTTAGCTGCCCATGGACTTCCTGGGCTAGGTCTGCCACAGGGCTAACACTGGAACTTGCTTTTGCTCTTGCAGTCACTGAAGAACAGAAGCCCAAACATGCAGAGGGTTCTTCCTGGATGTCTCCTCCTCTCTTCACCAAACAGGAATGAAGCCCAGGATGCCCCTTCTAGGGCAGCATCACCAGACTGTGCAAGCTTGTCCATCCCATCCTCTGTCTCCACCGGACACTGACAAGGGGGCCCCAGATCCCAGCCCCCACCAGAAGACTCAGTCCTCACCCCCTCAAGACCACAGGGAACCCAAGAAAAATCAGGTGCCTGGAGGGTGCCATTCCTCAGGCACCTCTCACTGCCAGCTTCAACAGCCACAAAGCACAAGAGGACAGCATGGAAAAGAAGGGGGAGTGACCCTAGGAAATGACAGCTGCTGGCAGCCTCCAGCAGAGCTGTCTGCCGGGAAGCAGCAGCCAGGACACCAAAGCTGCAGTGAGGACACACATCAAGCACACCCATCGGGACTCTCTCTCTCTGCTATAGCTGTACAGAAAACTCACAAAGGTGCTCATGTCCAAGCCCATCCTTTTTACACGGATTGGGTAATAATTTACATAGAATGAATTATAATACTTGTTCATGGGGAAGGGTCTGCACCTGGGCAAGGGTCTTTTTGACCAATGGATGTGATGTTTAGTATTATAATGAAGATGGTTCAGCTGAAGACACATAGTCTTAAGTCTTGCCCCAAATGGGAGCTTGGAGGGGAGGGGAGGAGATGTGGGTGTGCAGGAAGGGAGAGGAGGAGGGAAGGGCAGTGTCCAGCACGGTGGACGGAGGGCATCTGCTTGCCAGGGGATGGGAGCTGAGGAGGAGATGCCTCTGAGCATGCCTGAGGGGAAAGAAGGGGCTGTGAGCCTGCCAGGAGGGCAAGGGAGGGCAGCCAAATGCCCCAGGTGGGACTGAAGTGGATGTGCAGGTAGACTAAGGGGAAAAGGGGAGCTCAGAGCATGCAGCCAGGGTCATCGAGGAGACGTGAAGGGTCACCGTGGGCAGTGGAGGGGCTCTGAGAGCTCCCGGAGGGGAAGAGAGTGCACGGCAGTGCTCTTGGAGGGGAACCGAGGCTTCCAGAGTGCCTGCGGGGGAAGACAAAGGACCCGGGCACTCATGGGGTGCACACACTGATTTATTGCACCAGGGGATACTGCAAGGTACACCTGGGGCCTCAGGTATCCCCAAAGCAGCTCCCATGGCTCAAAAAGCACCATCCAGGTCTCTCGGTGTGCAGTGAGAGGCATGCCAAGGGTTTGGGATACCCCCTGTTGTAATGTATCTTGAGAAGAATGGACACGTGGCCCATCCAGACTCCATCTTGCCTTGACATGTCTAGGCTTGCCCTAATATAATGAGGCCTGATGGGCAAGCAGAGACATGTCTAGGCAGAGCCAGTTTGCAATGACAGTGGGCTGAGGCCTGCTAGAACAAGATAGAAACTGCGAGAATGTCAACAAAAAACTGCCTTATAAGGAAGACCTGGCTGTGTAGCTTTAACCAATCATCAGTGATAATTAGGCTCATGGACAAGGCATGTAGGTACTGAGTAACATTTTCACCTCAGTCTTCACTGGAAGTCTCTCTTCCCAGCTCTTGCCTGGGACAGCCAAGTCCCTCCCACAGAAAGAGGAGATCAGGTTCAAGAACCTCTGAGAAACCTGAACATACATAAACCTATGGGACTTGGGGAGATTCATCCCAGAGTCCTGAGGGAATGGGCTGATGTAGCTGCCAAGCCACTCTTTGTGGTAGTTGAAAAGTTCTGTCACTGCGGTGAAGTCTCCAGTGACTGGGAAAAGGGAAACATTGCCCCCATTTTCAGAAAGGGTGGCAAGGAGAACCCTGGGAATCCGCACAGCACTGTTCCAAAGAGACAATCATTCAAAGCTTGAAATGCTGCAGGAACCCTGACCTCTTAATTTTCACGCATGTGCAGCACAGTTATTCTCACCCTTCACCTGCTTCTCCTGAACTTTGCAGTTTTTTCCTCCAACTCTAAATCAAGTGCTTGACCTCCAGAGTCTCTCAGAAATGTAAAGCAAGCTCTGGAGCAATGAAAAGTTCTCCCAGGGCCCAATAAAACCAGAAGGTGTTGCTGTATCTCCCTCTCCCTGCAGAGTCAGCACAAGTGGAGGGGAGCACCAAGGAATAAACCCAGGCAACACAGCAAAACAGGCCTCAGAGGGTGACTCTGCATGGTACTCCCACAAGAGCACAAATGCAGGAAGCTGAGAATCTCACTGGAGGACAGTGGTGGATGGAACCATTGCTGCTGAGGAAAAATGCCAAGCTTTTCCTCATGCCTTTCAGCACAGGTGTGCCCCTCAGAGCTGCCGAATGAGGTTTTCAACAAAACAGAACCAGAAGGCTCTCCAGCTTCTAGGAGAGGGGAGAGAAGGGCCATTTGATGATTATTATTTGCATGGAAGCTGTTCTCACTTCCTTTCCTAACCGTTGAGTCTCTCTCCCTTACTCCCTTTCTCTTCCACCGTGGGGCGGGAGGGGCTTAACAGAGAGCGTCTGGTACAGGCCTAGCAGAGGGCCCTGACCCTAAACTTTAAGCCTGACCAACCTAGTGGCCTTCTCGGATGGTTTCAAGGGTTAGGGCTGGGCCAGCCACTAGACAAAAGAGCCATGGGTTTTGTAGAGAGGTGGCCTTGGGCATCCCCGTGCTCCTGGACACGGTGTGGCAGGGACTGTTTCCCCTGGCCCTGTGGCCTGTGTCTGCAGAGGGCCCCTGGCTCTGCCCACCTCTGCCTCTGTCCCCGCCCCCAGCGCTTTGTGATGTCAGCACTTGTTGTGACTGCACAATGGTGGTAACCAGGTGGTGCTGCTAGTTGCTGGTGCTCCTCTAGCAGTGCGAGTGGTGCTGTGCCAGTGCTGCTGAAGTCGGTGGTGAGAGAGTGCTGAAGCCTCTGGTGCTGAGCGGAGCTGCTGCTGGTGCCAGCGGTGCTGGTGCTGCCGGTGGTGGCTCAGCCCATAGGCAGTTGCCTGTGGCCTGCGGCTCCTTGGGGCTTGCCTCCACTGTGCCC
>VWZY01004283.1:292645-336986 GCA_013399075.1 Chloroceryle aenea
GATGGTGGCAAGCTCCCACCACAGGGCCACGATGAGCTGCACTGCGTGGCCCCAACCGTTGCCTTGGCCCCAACCGTTGCCTTGGCCCCAGTGCTGTGGCTGATGAATGAGCCCGACACCAGCTGCCGGGAAAAGGAGAGCAGGTAACAGGGCACAGGCAGGCAGGAGCCAGTTGGGAAACTCCTGGGCTGTTTGTCCGCCCCGGGGCTGGGCTTTGTGCCTGTGGCTGCTTGTTCTCCGGGGAGGGGAGTGTGGAAAGGGTGGGTAATAACGGGAGGCGCCCGTTGCCAGGAGCCACTTGTACAACCAGCTGTGCTTTCTGTCTTCTGAGGTTGTACAGCTGACAGCTTGAAGTCTTCCCAACAACAGAAGCACAAAACGTTTATGTACTTTGCAAGTGCAAAGTGGCATGTACAGTAAGGAATAGGTGAGATATTGTTTCTAAACATGCTGGGAAGAACAGCACGAAATGAACCAGTGTTAAATCTTGTCACCTTGTCAACTGATGCATCATGAGATGCCCTTTTCCATTATTTCCTCACTTAAATCCCAAGCCAAGGTTTGCTAGCCCTGGTCTCAGGCTGCCCTGATCCATTTCTGCTCTCTTCACACAAAGAGGGCAGTGGGGTTTGTGGCTGTCAGCCATGGAAAAAGGAAAGTTGGATCCTCAACCAGTCCTTCCCTGTAGCTTTTGGCTTACCTGATGGCCAATGGAAGTTTAAGCTCATCCTTCATTAGAAAGGCATTTTTCTTAATTGCCAAGGACTGGCTTTGGGTTGAATGTAGCTAACAGAAGGAAATAAACAGGTTAAAACCTATTAAAATGTAAATCTCTCTCTGTAAGTTGAACTTGAGCAGATAGCTACTTTCACTGCTTTTAGGGGAAAGATGTAACCAGCACAGAGGTTACAGACAATGTTTCCTGCTTTGTAATTTAGTCCCATGTATTTCCCAGGAAAGAACAACTAAGTTCAAACTGGCTCTTGTTCCTCTAGCAAATGAAATACAGGACAAATTTTCTTATATATTTGCAGTCATTAGAATTTTAAATTAGAGTAAGGAGTACTTGAAAGGACACATTCTCGAGTACTTTTCCTATAGTTCAACTTTGTTTTTCTTTTCATAGTTTTCAACAGCCTCTCAGGAGCTTAAAAACACACGTTACTTCATTTTCCTACCAAATGTGTCTTTTTCCATTTGTCAAACACTAACTCCCTGCACCCCTTGTGTTACTAATTAAGCTTAAAATTAACATGCAAGTAAACAACCAGAATCTCGTTTGTGCATCTCCATCATCAGCGATGACAGGAAAAGAAATGTCATGTTGAGTCCCTATCCTCCCAGCACATCTCTCAGAGCACAATCATAGTAAAACCAGTGAAGTTTGGAGCCCTGCTAGTCCACATAAGTATAAACAACACTGACTCTTCAAGGCAACTCTCACTGATTCTCAGGCACAGGGAAGGGAGTAAGACATTGGCTCAGAAAAGTGTACAAAAAGCTACCAAAAATTCCATTTATCATTTGCTAATCCTGAAAATTCCTTCCCCTCTGACTGATGCATAAAGAGAAAAATAATACAAGCCAATGGGCATAGCAGTTGACTGTCAACCAGGGAATGTGCAGCTTGAAGTATTACAGAAGAAGGAGGAGGTTTTAATGGTTTTGGAAAAAGAGGCTGTTGCACCCTTTTATGCAGCACCTCTAATGAGCTGCCATCGTATAAGGAACTGAGACTATTTCATGTCCATACAATAGATTTAAGGGACTGAATATTCCCCTGCTCTGTATGCCATTTTTCAACATGTTGAAAGGTGAGAACTGAATGCATTTGAGAATAACAAAGTTTGCTCTCATTTTCCACAGGTTTAAAAAAAATCAGACAATGCCCCAAACAGGAAAATCAAGCCCAGTATCATACTGTTTTACTTACCTGCACATTTCTTTTTTAAATACATAAATACAAAAAACTGCAAGGTCTAGTCTGACTGAGTAGTGTTAGGCATAGAGAAGTTCCAGTAGTAACAAACTCACCAACCCTTTGAAAGCCACATGTTTTTTTGAAAGTAGAGAAAATTCCTTTTAATCAGTAAAGGAAGGGTTCATTCCACCTCAAAGGAACCATCTGGAAGTGACAAGTCAACACAGATGTCTAAACTTCCTCTACATATATGGAGAACACGTGTGGACAAGCTGCTTTCCACCAACAAAACCACTGTTTTTAAGTAGGTGAGGCTCACAGTGAAGGTCCTAGGGCTTGTATCACTGCTGGTGTCCTAAATGTGAAGTATTCAGAGAGAAACCTGACCTTGAGGTCTCCTTCCTCCCTTTGATAATTATTTCCTCTCACTAAGTCCAAGAAGAGCAGTGGCAGCAGCTGTGATTACATGCATGAAAAGAGCATACTAATATAATTGAAATGCTAATGGCTCTTAGACAACTTGCAAGAAGGTATTTTCTCCCAGTGAGCACTGAAAAAACACAGAGCGACCTTTTTCTGTCCCAACCTACTCACAGGAGAGTCCACAAGCTGTTTCAACCCTTAGACACTGTTGTCCTCTACACACTGCACTAAAGCCTACACACACAAAAAGAAAACAAACCACCTTTGGTTTCACTGGGAAGACACATGCAGGAGGCACTATCTGCAATGGAGCTAAATGGTATAATCCCTCTGATTAGAATGCTACTTTAATCCCTAGATACTTGGGACCAATTTCATCAACATTAGTGTTCTTACTTTCCTCCACAAATGTATTCTGTCTTCACTGGGACTTATTGACAAAGTGGAACATGGAGCAGAGTATCACAACAGTGGCATTTCTGGAAGTAATAATGCTTTATTAACAAAGTGATATCAAAATGTGACCTATAGTAAGTATCTTTTTTTATTTCTGAATCTTTCAATAGAGTTATGTAGCTAACTGGATAGGGAGAAGCATGCTAAGGCCCAATATTTTAAATGCAAATGTTTTTGGCATTTTGAATGAAACTCTTTATTGTATTCCTTAAACTTTGATATTGACAGGTTCAGCTGTTTCCCAAAGCAAGTTTCATAACATATTCTTCTCACTCTCCCTGCAGTAATTGTAGATTGCAACATCATATGAGACCGATTATAACATCGGTTGTTATCTCCTGTATCACCTGGCCACAGAATTTCTTGCCTTTATTGAAAATACTCCTGCATCAAGCTGAATAATCAGTGTTTGTCTAAAGCACATCCCTTTAGTATTTCATGATATTTCTTAACTAAATACAGGCTATTTAGAAAAGCTCTAAGAGCTGTTCTTTATATTATCAACCCACCAATCCACCTCAGACTTCTATCTCCAGCTGATTTATATGCCTGGTTTCTGACATGGAGCCATTTCCTTCAACTCAGAAGGTGGCTTAATGCCTGTCTGGCTAAGTGGCAATTCCATCTTTAATTAGAAAGTACTATTTCTGTGTGTCTGGGAAATGATCTGTTTGCCATATCTCCTCTGTTCAGAACTGGTCAGAAAGAGAATTTGGCAAGGGTTCTGCAGTTTCCTGCAACTCACACCAGAGGCTGGGGGTGGAAAACACAGTTATTGGTGGAGCTGGGTGCCTGAAGAAATAAATTCAGGCCTCATTCAGGGTGACAAGGACAGGAAAGCACTGTTATCAGCTAGGCAAGGCTAGGTTTTCAACCTCACTCTGCCAAAGTGCATGTTGACATCCTCCACCCAGACTCCAGAGGTAATGCATACACATGCACACTGATCTGTCCTCATTTCTATGCAGAGTGCCGAACTTAATGTAACAAGTGGCTCAAATACCACCACTTTCATTTCTCCTCTTGGAAACTGAGTGCCACTTAAGCACTTACAATTTCTATACCAAGAAGTACATTTTCTAAGCATTACAGTCATCCTAAGCAGGGATGAAAGCAACAAACACAGCTTCCCCATCATCATTTCATTACGTACCTCAGTGTCAAACAGCCTCTGCATGACAGTCTGTACCTCAAAGTCCATAACAGAGTCCAGGTCAACCAGGTTTAACAGCAGAGATGTTGAGAACCAGCCCAAAGGAAGACGTGATGCATAAGGAGCAATAGCAGCATCCGCAAGCCTGGCATGGACAGCATTCCAGGAAGATAATGTTATGGGAGAACAAAGACCCATGATTGAAAAGGAAAAGGGCTCTAAATGAGTTACTGGGGGAAGACTCAACCCTATTACCTACTGAAAGCTACAGAAAGTCAGGGTGGCCAACTCTGAGAACCAAGGTGAGCACTCAAAGGTGTGTTGTATACATGAGCTCAACAGCCACAAAGCTGGTTGTGAGAAGTTCAGTGGACACAGATGAAATTACTTAGGTCAGGAATTCTGCTGTGGTTTGAGTCTGGTTCATAAAAAGTGGCCGTGTCAACCTTTTGTCCCACAAAGAAAAAGGATTTCTGAAAGTTGAATGACATGTTTAAGGCAGACATGGACCTGTGTCAGCTGGTACAGAAAAGGGCCACAAAAATGATCAGACTAAAAGAGGGTATATTTAAAATACATAAAAGGAAGATAATTTTTACAATGAGGGTGTTGAAACACTGTTTCGTGTTGCCCAGAGAGGTGGTAGATGCCCCAACCTAAGGTCAGGTTGGATAGGGCTCTGATCAACCTGATCTAGTTGAAGATGTTCCTGCTTGCTGCAGGGCAGTTAGACTAGATGACCTTTAAAAGTCCTTTCCAACCCAAACTATTCTATGGTTCTATGAACATCAGACTATAAATAAGAAACATATTTTGAACAGGAAGTACAAAATACTCAAACATAGTAAAATGCTGGACTCTCCACCTCAAGACACAGCTGAACAACTGAGTGACATAATGAAAGCTTGGGGGGAAAAAAAAAAGAATAATATCAGCCCAAAACATGAAGATGGTACATGAATCTCTAAGGAAGACCATTTGCTCCAGAGACATATTCAGCAGGTAGTATCCTGAGATGGTAACACCTCTCCCACCTTCCACATCTAGTGGAAATACAGGGGAGAGGTGACAGAATCCCTCACCTGTAAGGACTGCAAATCCCTCAGGCATCATCACCTCTTGTTCAACCAATTGAGCAGGCACTGAAGCAACACTATCTGGAAACAAGACGAAACAAAACAAACTGGCGTTCAACTCTACTGAAAAGTGAATCATGCTGCTCCTCTAACAGCCTCCAGTAGGGAATCATCTTTCTGTTATATTTGTCTGCTAAATTAAATGTTTAGCTTTACAAGTACACAAAACAAGTAAGTATTGATCTTGGAATTCATTGTGATATATTGACACAGACTGGGATGCTGCAATACCTTTAAGCACAGGCAACTGCTAATTTATTGGCACACTCACAGTCCAGAAGACCCTTTCCCACCAAGCATCATAGAAACTATGCATTAAAACCTAAAATTTACAGTGAATTTTACTTTTAGGCAGAATCCGAGTCTAATGTTTCTATTACTTTTATTATCCAGTGGAAACAGACCTTGTAATTCAATTAATATCCCACTACAGTGCTCCCAACTGCATATTATGGCCTTGCAGGAAGAGAATTGGACACAGAACAGAGAAGAAACAAGAGGAAAGCTAATCAAGCTCTTTACATTGTCCATGCTTTGCAGTCTGCTTATGGAGAACAGTGGCATATCTGTGTAACATAAATACAGGATAACCCCCCCCATATCTCAATAATCAAGAAGTCAATAGGCCAGGACTCAAAACCATGGAAAAGTTACATGCAGTAGAGGAACTACTGGATAGCCCTACTGCCAGACCTGATAACAATATTTCCATCCATGCTGTTGCTGCCACTCCCCGTGTAGCTTCTAGGTAGACCCAGCTTCCCTACCTGCCCAAGGCAGCTTTTCCTGCCCTGCCCCAACAAGATATCTGCTGTGGCAAGTTCAGAGGCAGAGCTACATACACAGCTCTAATATGTGGATGAAAATGCTTTGTTCCCTCTTCATGGAAACAATATGAGATTGTAATGATGTCATTTTAGAAATTTTCCTTTTTTATATTTGAACAAAATTACTCTGAAAATTAGGGTTGAGATATCTGTGTCCCCTGTCATGTCCCAGCTGGAACAATGCCAGTGAGAAATGAAACATGACAGAGCTGGAATGCATGTTGCCTATTAACCTAACATATGTTTTTGCATCCTATTTACAACAACATGACAATGGAGAAAGCAGCCAACACAGAAGGACAGAAAGAACTTCCTACCAAGGGAAAACTGTTTTCTTTATGATCCCGAGGTCATTTCATAATTTATATATACACAAAAGCATTTTTGTTCCTATTCATAAGCCCTCCTGCACTGTTCTAACAAAAGCAGTTTCAAAGCCATTAGGTATCAAGAATGCCAAATGAGCCTACCTTTTATTTTGCAGCACATTATTTTCCATTGGATAACTGTATCTCACAGTGCCTTAGGTTCTTGCTAATAGATGCAGTTGTTTTACTAATCCAATCTGGCAAAAAATGGCTCTTTCATATTTCACTGTAAGTTCAATGGCTCATGGCAGAAGAGCTGGGACATAATTCTGCCTTTGTATGAGCTTTTAGTCCTCTTTCTGAAAGATTAATCAGTTTGCAGGATTCCCTCCTCTTGCCCATCAAATGGACACCGTTCTTTCAGAGCTTTCAGCTTTACAAAAAAATATGTTGATTAGCTGGCTCAAGGATCTCTGCAGTTCTGTTATCGCCTTTTCCATTATCCACACTTACATCAGCCTTACTCCAGCTGTTCTCCACCTTCTCTGTGCTCTGGCTTCTCTCCATTACCTTCCTAGCAGGTCCGTATTTTAGTTATGATGGTCAGGGGAAACAGGACTGGCTGGAGTGATGTACAAGAAGCCACAGTCTTGAACATCACCCTTAGAGGAAATTTATGGACCTATCGACTGTTTGTCCAATAGAATCCAGGTATTTTTGTCTAATAAATCACATCCAGATCTCCCATCCTTTTCTTTAAAGTTCCTACATAAATCTGCCTACAATATGATCTCTTTCCCTGCTGTTTCTCTCATGCCTCTCATGCCACTCAACTTCCACCCCTTGGATTTCTATTTAATGCCCAGAGCTGCACTGCACTGACCCTGCTGAAGCACATCCCCTGTCTTGATATTCAGAACAGTTTCTTGCTCTCACAGATATGCCTGCTAAATTACTACTTTCTTTTCTCCTTTGTCTCCTTTACATGGAGCTTATCAAAATTTTTACCTTTTCCACATCCAAACTGGTCTCGATTCTGATTTTGACAGAAGGATTTGAACACACAGACACACTCACACACTTCCCAGCATTGAACAGGCAACTCCCAGCCTGCAACAAACATGCAATTCTAGTTAATCTGATCCGTAGAGGGGAAAGTGAAGCTAAATCACTCTACCATCACATTTTTTCCAGGCTAGGAATATGTTTGCTGCCCTTGAGATGGGTTGTCACTGTAATGCCCCAGGTAATTTTTACATTTTCCAAATCACTGTGTTGCAGGACAAGGGGTTTAGGCTAGACTTGGGGGTAATGATTGTGAAAAAATTGCTAGTGATATTGAAGTCTCAATACCATAAAAGACCTGGGGCAAAGAGAATCTTAAACTCTTGTGCAATAAAGTTTTTATTGTGTCTCAGCTGGTGGGAAGCCTGTGGTAGCAGACCCGTGCATGTGTGCTTGACACATGAGAGGTTTGTCCCATACATACCTTGCTCTGGCAGTTTGGGGATTATTAGCAAAATGCCCCCTGATGTCTGCTGCACGGGCACACAAATGCACAAGAACTCTGCAGTAAGTGCAAACATGAGGGAAAAAAAATAATCTTATGGGAACATTTTGTCACATCTGGAACTTACTGTGTCACAGAGAAAAGTAGCTATTTGAGCTGACCACGATATGGCTGATCAGTAGAAAGTTACAAAATCCTTTAAAAGGAAATAGTCATTATTTTCATTTCCACAAGTAGCAACTAATTATTCTCACCTTGTTAGTATTATCTGGGTAATGAATAACCTCTGTTGGTCTTTCATTGTACAAATATAGGCTGCCCAGAGAGGTTGTGGAGCCTCCTCTGGAGACTTTCGAAACTCAGCTGGACATGGTCCTGTGCAACCTGCTCTAGGGAAACCTGCTTTAGCAGATGGTTGGACTGATGATCCCCAGAGGTCATTTCCAACCCCTACCATTCTGTGATTATGTGTTAATTCTCATAAACCTCTATAGCTCATTGCACTTATAACAGGTCACAATCAAGACTGAACAGCAAAGAAAGGTTTTGTGAAGGTTTAAAAAGTTCAGGGGGGAATTGACCCAACTATGTCCAAAGGAAGAACTGCCTCAACCTTGTCTCTGCTCAAGCTTTAAGTTAGTTCCCATTCAAATCTAGTAGAGCAGCTTTATAATGAAATACCTCTATAATTTACTAACATTAACTTTTAACATCATCTACACTGGGTTAAGCGAAGCAAGGTCTGGCGTGTTTCTGTTGCGACAATTGCTAAAGCAGGAGGGTTTTTTTTCTGTAGGGACAAGGCTTATAGCAGAGATCTTGGTCACCAGCAGCTGCTACAATATTTATTTCACTCAGCCACTGGGTAAGCTGAGATTTGTGCCCAACAGCTGTGCTGACAAAAGCTTTGGAACGTGGTTGTATTGCACATGTAAATTTGCCACTGTGCTGCTCAAGGGAAAGAAATAAGCTGTGGCAGCAGAAACTTCTGTTCCCCAATGTAAGTTGCCTCCATTTTGCTATTCAAACACTCATCAATGCAACTACCTTGGCCAAGAATCACCAACCTGCAGGTCTTTCTCTTCCTGAAAGTCAACAAGACATTGGCTTTGGATTGTCTATATAACACCAAAACCAGGTCTGGTATTTTCTGCTCCTTGTCATTTTCAGAGTGTTACTTACATTTTCTTTTTAAAAGTTTCTCCTACTTTTATGCTTTTACGCACAGACAGTAAAAATTAATCACCACAGCACTGGGGATCTGTCCTCACCTGAATGGTTGCAGCATCCAGGCTCCTTCCTACATCCAGGGAGGGAGTGATGCTGATAAGCTCTCACACAACTGATTTGCCTGACTGTTATTAACCCATTTTAACCTTGTGCTTAATCCTCCCTTCTCCTACATTCCCCTTCAGCGTTGTTGTTTCATTTGGTTTTGTTTAAAAAAAAAAATCACCTGAAAAAAATTACCTACACAAAAGAAAAGCCAGACAATGTCCTGCTGCTTACACTTTGCTGTGTTAATTCCCTGAGCTACATCACTGGTATAATCAGATTACAATGTTCAAAAATGGATCATACTAAGACCAGGAATGATGAATGGTGGATCAAGCTTTCATTATCATAACAGCAGATAAACAGAAGTGAAAATGGAAAATAAATTGAAATGAGTATAACCAATAAAAACTCTTCCAAAGGATTAGCTGAACAGTATAAACCATGATGCCAAGGAAAGTACCTGATTGGGGATGCTAAGTAGTAGCTCTATAATTATATTGTTCTTACCCCTTTTTAATCATTACTTATGTTTACTAAAAAAATCCTGCAGACTGGAGTCAAGACTGCAACTTTGTTGTGCCTAGTGCTGCTCATTCATAGATGTGGAAGAGCTTCCTCCACCAGTACAGTCCATGAAACAGAACCTCAGGAAAGCAGTTCTACAGACCACAAACTAATTATATCTTTCAGGGAACTGAATTTAAATCAGTGCCACTTTTCATAACTGGGCCCTGGCATTAAAGCTTTGGGACATACAATGGGAAGAAAAGGAAAGAAATAAAATATCACTGTTTTGTGTTATGGAGGCTACAGGTTAGAATATAAATAGGTGAAAATGAAGTAGAAATATTCAAAGCTGCAGCTGAGAATTTCAGGGCGGACGGTTCAGTGAAAAGATGACAAAAGGAATGATGGTTTTTAAGCCCATTTACATTAAGATTTCTGTCAGGTTCTGAAATGCAACTTTCCTCCACTTTAATCACAGAATAGTGCAGAATAAATCTATGTAACAAAAGAACCTAACATCTTCTGGCTGGTCTAACTCAGAGAGACAATAATAATTCAGCAAAGGAATAACAGCACCGCAGCACCCAACACTGGTTTTGCATTGATTCAAAGCTGTGTTTAAAACAACAAGTAATTATCTTCAGATCTGTTCCCTTCAATCACAAATTCTATAAGGACAAACACTAGAAAACATACTCTAAGGAAGGGCCTTGCCCTGTCTGGGGAAGGTGATAGGATCCAGGGTGAAGCTTTCTGCCTTCTCCCATTTAAATCTCCCTTTTGCAGATTGCTTGGAAAAGCTGAGCAGCAAGTTCAGCTCAGCTGGTGTTTATGTGCTCTGAACTCTTTAACATCTTCAATAAACCCTGTGTCTAGGAGCTCAGCATTTTATAGACTGAGAGCTCCCTTAACAGGGGCTGTGACACTTGACCCTTGTTTGCAGGTATAGTTTTTGCAAGAGGTTTCTTGTCTGGAGAAGAGTGCACTAGGAAGTATTAATTACATTTCTCTCTTGTTTTTATATACACTGATTTATTTCCATTAGCTTTTTCAACTTGGAAGTGAATCTTGTATTCTCGAACATACAGATTCATTTACTATACTTATTCATACCAGGGCAGAAAATTACTGAAAGGTTTTGCCCAGTTTCAATGCCTGCTCCTACATGAAGCAAACTCCTGATTTTATGAGTAGTAGCAATAACATCAAGATTATTCTCATGCCTGGGTAGCAAACATGATCCATTCATGTTGGACTGTAAATCCCTGCAAGAGCTAGATTTTGAAAAACTGTCTCAGTTGCATGCAATGGTAATGTAACAAGACAAAGCATCCCACAGTATCCTCAACACACGACGTCCTTCTTTTGTTGAAGGTCACTCACTCTTCTCCCAGTTTACTTTCAAGGAGACTATATTGAGTGTACATGACAGCAAGAGACTTTTTTGCTTGACTGAAGACAAGTCTTTGCAAACCACTGCAGTTTTATTGTATTAGTTTTGTTACAAAGCACTCAAATGGCATCCTGCTTAGAAAAAAAATTACATGCATGTTATTTAATCTCTCCAATGCTTTCCAAATTTCTCATGGAATTCATCTACTATTTATTTATCCAGAGCCTGGAAGTGGGAATTCATTTGGAAGAAGAGTTTCTGGCCTTACAGATTATTTTTTTCTTTTTTAAATATTTTGATTTTTTTTTTTTGTGGTTTTATACTTCTTCATTACCCTATTTGACTCAGTAATGAGAAAACAAGACCTACAGCAGACTTACAGGCTATGATGCAGCTGAGGATTTGCCCTGCTTTAATCACCCCAAGCAATGCTGAGCTGCATGCTTCTGAGAGACCTCCAGTGATGGATATTGTACATGCGCTACACAGCTCTAAAGCTCCTCCAAGATGACATTTTCCTAAACTGAATGGAACTCTAACCTGAATCTCACTTTTCCTGAGTTAAGCTCACTACTTCTTGCCCAAATCCTAGGGTAGTACAAAATTCATACTCCTTATTTTCAGCAAACTGAAGACTTAGAATATTTTCTAGGCCTCTCCTTATCAAGTTCATTCCCCAGGGTCTCAACAACTACTCAGCATATTCTTTGAATGTTTCACCAATATTTGTATGTAACACTGCAGCTGAGATCTAGCCACTGCTGACTACAGTGTGCAAATAAGCATTTATATTTACTCCTCCCAGACCATCATGCACAGTACACCAGGAGTCACAAAGGTGCCATAAAAAGACAATACATAAAATTAAACTTTCCTATTTCTTCTGAAAAGTTAACATCTGGAAAAATTTTTCCCCCTAGGATTTCACAGATTAGTTTTCTCTAAACATTGTAATACCGATCAACAAAAACCAACATTTTTGGGTTTTTTTGTTATGAATTTCCAAACGGTTTCTTTACTGGCTTGGTTTGTAAACACTAAAGAAAACAACATCTTTTTCTTGATAAAAGCTGTCTAGAGGCCCCATCCTCTAGTGAAGTCTTCATCCCCCACATAACTCCATGTAGGCCAAGCAGTTCTGCTGTAATCACAAAACAGACACGTTGCTTTTCTATTCCCACTCCCTCTAACTCTGCCAGAATTGTAAAACAGGCCAGGTTCTCTGCTGGGATCTGGGTTGTCTTTTTCAGTTAGGGCTACACTGGAAACTGCTAATGCACAATGTTTTGCCACCATAATTAGGTTAGTCAGGAGCATGAAATGAAGTCATACTTCTAGATGACCAAATTAAGTTTGGCAATAAAATCAGTCCTGTAACTATCTTGATGTAGAGCTGAAATCCCTCCCTGGGACATTTGGCAACTCTCCGCTACCATTGTATTCCTACATTTTGCTAGTCAGTGATTTCTAAAGTTTTAATTTAAATCTTCAGTCTTACTAGTTGCAAAATGGATGCCAAGAATTCCCAATTTAACCTTTTAAGCCCTTCAGTGACTGTTTAACAGTTCATGGCTGATCTCCTGTTTTTTGTGGTAGGTTATGATGCATAAGAAATGCAATTAGGTGCAATTTGTGGAGCAGTTTTACAAAGCCATCTTTGTGATGAGAGAAATTCAGGAACACAATTTGGGAAAAATATGAAACGAACCGAGAGCAATCAAAAGGGTAAGTCAGACCCCAAAGTAAGTAAGTGGCAATATAATGTATTTGACAAGCAGAAATATGAAAGCTAATAAGGTGCAGCTGTGCGAGGCACAGGAAGCTATGTTTGATTTTGAATCATTTATAAGAAGCCATTCAATTGCCTGTCACCCTATTAGCATATTTAAATAGTCTTAATCTGGTTTCATCACTGTGATTAAAATTGCTGACAAGGATGGAAAATAATGATGAACAGAATCGAGTGCAGCAAATAGTGGGACTGTAAATGGGCTTATGGAGGCATTAGGAACAGCAGCACACCTGATACAACAACAAAACCAGACCACAAGGGAAAAATTGAGGAGGCAAATTTACAAGAAGAAAGCATGTTTCAAAACCTTCTTTCCTTTTCTGTTTTTAGTTCACTCTTTGAATCAGATCATAGCTGAAGCAGGTAGAAGATACCTGCATCATTCAAAAGGCACTACTTAAGAGATACTGCTTCACAAGCAATTAACTCAGAGGCAGCAACTCTGATATGTCATGTACTGTCTGAGATCTGTTGATGGGCAGAGTTAGGTGGCACATTTGGTTCTGCCAAAAATAACTGAAGAAACTGACAAGTGCTCAGAAATATCAGGAGATTGAAAACTCATGAGACCATTCTGAAAGCATCTTTTGCTTTAAGAATTCTAATTTTTAATGTTTTCTGATCTTAACTTGGAAACTAGGGAAGCATTTTAATCGATAACTGAGAAACGTTGCAAGTAAGGCTTTAGGGAAAAGCATTGATGGTTCTTGAAGAAATTGAAATACCTAAAAAGTATCTCCTTCCTGCATGCCCCAGAGTAATTCAGGCAAAGACTAATTACAATCTTTAAGTAGAGCAGTAGCAACAAACTCATTTCCACATTAAGAAACATCTGATGTGATGCCAAAAAGTATTCACAGTGTGAAGGAAGTTCCTCCGTATTCCTCAGTATCTTCAGAAGTCTATTCTGAGCCGTTGGGTGCCTGCAGTCCCTCTGGATCCCTTCCTGTTTCTGGAATACCAGGAACCATCAGCACTGCTTTCCTGAAAGACTCCCTTCCCTTCAGGCACCATTGCCTTGCAGCATGCACACTCAGAGTGAGACGACATCTGTCCCAGAGTCTCCTCCAGATACTCATCTCCTTTTTTTATCATTTAAGTACCCTAGAACATTGCAGCATCCCTATACTGGAAGTGCCCAGAGGATCTGCACTTTTAGGCTTCCAGAATAACCTGTCTTCTTATAATATTATGCCAATATACAGATGGTGCAATGTGACATAATATGGGAATTAGGTTCATGTACTAAATTTCAGGTTAGCATCCACAAGACCGTTCTTCTTCTCCTCTGTAGGGTCTACAAGCCTTCCCATACATGACAAAAACAGCATCTCTCTGTTCTTACCAAGATGGGCAACGACCTCAATCTTGGATGTTGCCCCAGGTTTGATTTGCTTACCCCTGGGGCAGTGATTAGGAGTTGGGAGTGTGTGGACAGTACCCAGCCAGCATCTGTGTCTGTCCTCTTCTGTAAATTGTGGCTTTGTGCTCATAGAAGTAGCTAAATGTCAGGAAAGCATGTTAACGCTCTGTGAGAGGGTAAAACAAGCAGAGAGAAACAACCAATGTGTAATCAGAGACAGAAGAAATACATACAGAAGAGATCTGCCTTATTCTTGCAGCTCTATCTCATTTTATGTCTTTTTCACCTAAGCTTTGCCCATTGAAAATGACAGAAGGCTATATGTCACTAAGAACAGAGATGACAATTGCAAACAGTAGGAGTTTTCACTAGAAATTGCCAACACAAATTTTGATGTCTTTCTCTTATTGAGGCCTTTTGGGGAAAAAAAAAAAAAGATGCCTTGGAGGTTTTTTGAAAAGCTGGAATATTGCAATAAAATATAATCAGTACAAGGCTACATAAAATTTATGGGGCACCTTTTATGAGAACATCCCAAGGGGCTTCATATAATAGCTATAAAACAGTAAAAGACATCATGGCAGAGATTTAATTTTTAAAATGTCAGAATACATATTAATGATTTACCATCATTACTCTTCACTGGAGGTCTAAGAACACTGTTAAAATGGTTCTATCTGAAGTTGTTTTAGGTGAAAGACTTTTAATGTCTGTGGCTTATGTTTTAATTAGTTCAATTGGTTGATTAAAACACCACCAAAACTAAAACAACTATGATGTGTTTCAGCCAGGAAGGGTTTCTGAATTATTGGTCACTGTAATTTGTTCATCGTTCCCTCAGGTTACCCGGGACTGAAACTTACAAAGGGACAGCTGAGCAGAACATTCTGTTCATGTTGAAACACGGACCCTTGTACCATCCAACCTGTCAAAATACCTCTATCAAGCATAGTATATAAAGAAAAAGGAGGGTCCTGGTAAAAAAAAAAACAAACAAACAAACAAAAAAAAACAACAGCAAGTCAGAAAAACAAAGTACTGTACAGGATCAGCAGCATTAGAAGCATCTTGGCTCCCTTTCTAACCTCACCTCTGGTGTTGCTACAACTTACTCCTCCTATACTCCCATCACCACCTGGACCACCATACATATTAGAAGTTGATTCTATCTGTGCAGTCCAGAGCTTTCCATGAACTCCCACAGGTTATTAGCTACGCTGTTTTTCTGCTGAATCTAGGTTTAAGTCCTTTTAAATGAGAACTAGCACTAGAACTCTAGCAACAAGATTGAACTGCAACTCTGCAAATTAATTGTTTGAAGAAAGATAAGCCAAGCATGATGCAACACACAATTAATAGGTTGAATAAGTTATGAACTGACCTCAGGGAATAAAAAGTGAAAGAATGGTGTCTGTTTTTCAACTCTTTGATATAGAAAAGAGGTCAAAGCTGGGAAAAAAAATAATCAAAGCCGAAGACCAAAGTGAAAACATCAAGCTAGATGGGACGGTAACAATTACGTTTGCTAGCGACTGTGAAAGCTCAGCAGCTGTATCTGCTTCTGTACACTTGAGTTTAACACTAAAGAGGTCATCAGCCCACCTACTTAAAAGAATACCCAAGGCATCTCTAAGCATGGAGGGTCTTGAAATATCAATAAGCAGCCTGTGCAGACTTCTGTTGGCAATCTGTCAGTGGGAGGTTAGGCTGAAGAAATAGAGGGTTTGTTATTTTATAAACTGCAAGGGCCTTCATCCCTGTCACATTTTAACCTTCTGCTGGCAGCTAAACACCACACAGCTGCTCACCCACCACTTCCCCCTCTGCACCTTCCTGTGGGATGGAAGGAGAATTGGGAAGAAGAAAAAAAAAAGTGATAGAAGGACAGCTTAATAAAACAACACAAAAAGAGAAGAAAACAACAATATTAATGATAGTACTAATCAAATGATATATAAAGTGAGTAATAGAAGCCAGGAAAGCTCTACCGCTTCTCAAGACACCAACTTCCCTGCTCCAACCACACTGAAACAAGCTGATAACAGGTGTCCCTATGCTGGGCCAGCCCTAGCCCTACATAGGGGCATGACTCAGTATAGGATCAAACATTCCATTGGCTGTTTGGTTTGTTTATCCCAGCTGTGCCCCCTCCCAGCTCCTTGGGCCAGCAGCTTTTGTGATAATTAACCCCAAATGAACCCAGGAACATCCCACAGTGGAAATGAGCTGAAGGACCATCACAAGAAAGTGCCCAGGAAACACAAGCTCTAACCTTGAGGCAGTTGCCTAGGGACAGCAAAAGTCATGTGTCATGGACAAAGACCACATTTATGTGAGATACATACAGTGGTGTTGAAGATTAACACAAACCCAAATCCTTGAATTTGACTTGATATTTGTCAGAGTATCTGGGAAGACTGGGCTGAAGAGATGCCTTCAGTAGAGCATCTGCTGAAATTGCTGCATCTTTAGCTGGGAGGGATGTGAGTGGCAACACTCCCACCTGAACATCCCTGGTACATAGACTGCCATGGATGAGAACAAATGTATCACAACAGCCAAGCATTGGCCAGGAGAAGACCTCATAGGCCTAAGTCTCTGTACATAAGAGGCAGAAACATGTACAAGTATGTTTTTTCCTCCCCTGGAGGGTAATTCACAGTGATCTTCTGACCCTACCCATGCACTTTGACTGTCTCTGTACTGTCTCAGAAGGGCACGTAGACACGCACTTGTACCCTTTGTATAGTGGAAATGCATTTGTTCTGTTGCCTGGAAACCACTGTAACAGTGAAGTGAGCATCTGGATTCCCCTCTTTTCCCTCCAAACACTCTTTGGAAGAAAGCATTAGATGAAGCCTGGTCTTGTGCAAAGTCAGAGCAATAGTAGTTCCACAGTAAGGTAGACAAACTATCCTGCCAGGCATCCTCCAAAACATTTTAGTATCCATCCCTGTCTCTGGGTGAAGCTGAAGGATGTCAAATTCTTCAGATTAACTAAATCAAAAATCTTTTAATCTCAAAACTTTCTGTGTGTTTGCAAACAGGGAGGCGAGTTCAATCCACACTGTCACTGAAGTCCCTGTAGTGCTCTGTATTGACAAAGGACGTACATTGGTCAAGCCAACAGAAGCAAACCTAGCCTGTAATAATTGGACTTGTCAGACAGGATATCACCTAGCAGACTTAATAGTTCTGACTGATTTAAAAAGCTGTAAGTGAACAAAATCTGTATGTTTTACAAAAATGGATAAGTAATCAGAGCCCTGCAGTACTGAAATGATAAGCTCAGAGATATAGCATAGGAGAAAGCTTCTTATTGCTTAATCCTCAGCTCTCAAGTAAGCCAAGCGTAAAATCCTTTAATCAAATCTAATAACCTGGGATAATCTTCAAAATAATGACTGCAAGGAATAACACATTCCTGTGTTCATTAAATCCTGAGGGTTTTTTTAAAAATGGATTTTTTTGCAGCAGTGTTAAAGTTATTCTCACATGTTGCATTATGCATAAATTCCTAAAAGTAATAACAAATCTTAAAACAAACAAAGAAATTAACTACAGATTCTGATGGTACTCAAACTGGACTCCTCAACAGACTACAACTATTTTCTGTGCACAGGAACAAATGACATGTATGTGTTACCACATCAAATACCAAAAATTATGCTCTCTGTCCTGAAAAAAAATCATCCCAGATTTCAGAAGTATTAATGGCTCATAAGAACTGATTTATAGGAAAAAAAGTCTCACTTTTGTCTTTGTTTCCTCACAATATTTTTTAATTACCACAGTCTTTGGAGGCTTTTGGTTCATATGTATTATCCGATCCACAGCAGAGTTTATTTTGAGGAAATTCTATCTACAAGTATGTTAGGGAACTGAGAGTACACAAGGCTGAAACATATTGCCTCACTGTCAGTTTTTAGTGCCATTGAACACACCAAACTCTGTCTTAACATAAACCTTCTCAGCCTAATAAGAGCGATCTATGCCCCCTCTACAGTTGGTAGATGACAGATGATAAACAAGTTAGTCCTAACTCTCTGGCCAACTTCCATCTTCACCAAGTATATGTTGCCTGTTTAAGAGGCTCTTTCAGATTTATTCAATTCTGAAGCTTAAACATTAAAAAAAAAAATCCTCAGAAGCTGGTAAACCTGATTTCATTTCATACTGTGAGCAGATTTGTCTGTATTACAAACAAATAATCGCAAATACTTTTATTTTTCTGCTCACTCATCATTTGTGAAGCAAGAGTGTAGAATTTACACATTGCACTCAGATGCAAACAGCTTTCAATCAAAGGCATACAGATGAACTGCACTAGCTGTCCATATAAAGTGAGCAGTCATCTCTGCTGTGTGATATTATCACTCTTTTCAGTGACTAGGTGCCTGAAATTAAAGAGAGAGCAACAACAAATGATTACGGTCAGCAGTATTCCTATTCATCCTCATGTCATTCTCTTCACAAGCCAGTATGGCATTAGTGAGAAGAAGGGTCACTGCCTCCAAATAGTAATGCAAATAAAAATCCCATTCACTCACATTGTAGAAAATTAGGCTGGAAGAAATCCAAGAGGGCATTAACTGGTATGCCCTGTTCCTTCCCTAAGGCAGGATCCCTACTGACATCCCTGATGAATATTTGTCAAACCTACTCTTAAACCAGCTCTTAAGATGGAGTATCCACAGCTCAACTCAAATCTTCCTTGCTTCAGGTCAAGGTCTTTCCTTTTTCTGTTTTCAAAATGCATTTACAGGAGATAGTCTCCTTTTTTTCTTTGAATAGAGAAAACAAGGATGAAAAAAAAAGTTAAAAGTAACAAAATTATTAATTAAGCAAGACACTATGTTCTTCTCTTCAGCATTCTTTCTTTAGCTTGAACAAGCTCAATTCTTTCAATATTTTCTTGTTTGTCATGTTTCTAGCTGTATTCAGCTAGAGAATGTCATCTCTTTCTTGAAGGGCAGCACCAAAACTGGCACAATTCTCCACTGAAGGCCATACTTTTGCTACACAGGAGTAATTACACTGCATTGCAGCCTGTGCCCCTGCTGATATGTTCCATGTGACACTAACTGGTTTGCAAAAGCTTGCTATCATTCACCTATGTCTACTTTGCAGCCCTCTATAACCTGAATGTCCAGATAGTTTTCTTCTCACCCTATATTCACATACTTAATCATTCCTACATAAATATAGTTATTCCCTAGTAAATATTATTCTCATTTTTCAGATCATACCTCCATTTTGCCAATAGCATTTTGAATTATGGTCTCTATCACAGTGTATTGGTAGAGATTCTCATCTCAATATCATCTCTATCGTACAGGTCACGAACAAAAACGGTGGGCACAGGAAAACTCAGAGGAGACCCTTGAAGAACTTCACTGACAATATCCTTCATTTCAACATGAAATGCTTGTGTGCCATGTTGTTCTGAGACTACTAAAGTCAGTTCTTTTAGAGCATACTTCCCTAGTGTCCATTCACATTCTACACCCATTGGGTATCTCACTTATGTCCAAGCACTCTAAATAAAAAAAAAAATTGCTAAGGACAGCTAAAACTGTTTGGACAAAAAGCTTTGCATGATCTTTTTGAAAACTCCTTCAGCTGTGTTCATCTCCTGCGCTAGGCTGGCATTTCACTCCTTTAGGCACTGGTATTAATAGTGCTATCCACCTTGTTGCAAGGGAAGATCAATACAGAATAAAGCATTCATCATTTTAGACTTTTCCAAATCTTCTGTCTATTAAGTGACAATGTTTGGACTTCTCATAGCTAATGCACCTTGCTATTTCATCTCACTTTATGTCTTGGCCTTTTTGATTAGGTCACTGAGAGCTCTTGCTATGCCTTTATTCTCCTTCTTAGTAGCTTGACCTAGTTTCTACTTTCTGTATCCTTTCCTCCTGTGTTTGAAGTCAATGAAAGGCTGATAACTTAGCCAAGTTGATCTCTTACTGACTTCTTATCTTCCCTCCACAAGGAGAGAGCCTTATTAATATTCTACTTTAAGGACCTGACAGTTTTTTTAAATTCCCTATTCCACCAGACTAGCCTCCTAGGCAACATCTACCAATTTTGTGAGTGTTGAAGTCTTCCTACTTGAAACCCATTCTTCCTGTTTTGCTATTTATCTTCCTTCAAATTCTACGAATCATAAATGTAACATTTCATGATCATTCTCACCTAACCTGGCCTTTGTCTAGACATTGTCAAACTGTTTTTTTCTTATTGGTCAGTATCTAGCCAAAGTTCACCCTATTCTAGTTATCTTAATCATCTTTGTCAAAGTCCATTAGACTTTGTTGTTCAAAGATGTTGAACAAAGCATGTTCAAAGGACTTGCTGAATAGACTCTCTGAAACACATTTTTTTGGCAACAGATAAACAACAGTAAATAACAACCTGCATTAAGAGTTAGAGCTCCTTCTGCTTATCCTTCATCTTTCTTGCATTACAGTGATTTCTACACAGTCCTGTGACTTCATGAACAACCCAGTCTGTTTTTTATGTCCATCTCAGTCATCATTGTTTATGCTACTTCTGGAACCGATTAATTTCGAGTCAAAGATCTTCACTGGTCTCCATTCTTGCTCCTCAGTATGTTAAACATGATTTTTGGTTGAGGAAAACAAAGGCCTCCTAGTATAGAGCCACACATTTACTTCCAAGATGTATATTGGCACTCCCCATACACTGACCTAGACTGGATGGACTGACAACACCACCATCTGTGCCCTTGTTTCTCTCATTCTTGCCTCTCCCCAGCAGTCTTATGACCACTTTGAACAGCAGTACTGAAATGTTTACTGGAGAGAATAAAAGCCCAACAAATCAGGAAACCTGAGCAGGCCACGGAAAATGAAAACTGTGTCTGTACTAGGCTGTAACTAGGCAGGTTAACTGACTTCAATAGTTCAGTGAAAGTGTTTGGATGCCAAAAAGAGACAGGATGATCCAGCAGCAGCAGCTGCATGATGAAAGGACAGAACGTAGGACAATAGGAGAAGGAAAAAGACATTCACAGGGATAGTGGTGCTCAGAAAATTTCCAGCTTTGGAGATTTTCAAACTGGACAAGACAAGGCTCTGGTCCCTGAAGAAGACAAAGTCTATTCTATTGAAGTCTGGTGCTATAATCCTGCTTTTTGCATTATTTTCTCTTTCCGTATTCTTGACTTTTACCATTGCACAGTCGGTGTCATCAAGGTTTCTGCCAAACTTCACATCCCCCAGAACTATCTCCTTGCTTGTAATCATGAGGTTCAGCAGAGTGTCTCTCCATTCAACAGCTTCTTAATCACCTGTGTCAAGAAGATGTCATCATTGCTCTCCAGAAATCTGCTGGATTGCTTGCGCTCTGCTGCGTGGCCTTTCCAGCAGAGATCTAGGGCTTCTGAACATGAGGCTTCTGCCAGGTGTTTAAAGAAAGTCTCTTTCTTTTTTTTTCATCCTGTGAATGAAATCTATTCTGCGAAAATTAATACAAAAAAACCAGAAAAGATGGAGATGCATTTCCAGATCCATAGCAAGTCTAAAGAACTGTGCATTTCTTATTAAAAAACTGCGAACTGGAGGAGGCGAAATGAAGAGGCAAATTTAAGGACCCTTGCCTCTGAAGATGGGGTCATAAAAGACTTTCTTATTAAAAACCAGACAGGTTATAACTACTGAAAAACAAGTCCATGAGCTCTACTTGGATATATTTGATACTACAGAAGTCAAGATATATACACATATGCTTATATCAAGCAGTAAAGAAAGCTACACAGAACCCTAGAGAAAGGCCAAGAAGATATATTGATAATCATCTGTAAGCAAAACCAGGAAGCAAAGGCAACAGAGATGCATTTGATGTATTTTGCAAGAGGTGGAAATCAGGAAGCCATGCCAGTAACACAGAAAGCAGCATGACTATGGGAAACATCCCAGTTCAGGCAACTGCGCAGGCAATGGAAAAAAAATGGCTATGTTGTTATGCAACACTTACAGTCCAGTGTACTCAAAAGTCAGTGAGATATGTGTTTTAACCACAGAAAGGTATCTTTGAGCACTGGTCTTAAGAGATCTTGTTAAATAGTATTCCAACAACACACATAACACAAACAAGGAGGACACAGAGGGACAAGTATGTAATCAAACACACTGGGGACTACTAAGTTACACAAAAAGAGTATCCTGTACAGAGCCCAGAATACAAATATGACCAAACACAGTATGTCAGCAAAATCACAGCAGATCAGAAAAGTTGTGGAGCCTGTGACATCTGCCATACAAAAGCAGGAGACATCATTGAGAGAAGAGCCATATCGACAGACCTGATTTCACCTTGGTTACCAGTGAAGCAAGGAAGAGGACAATCTTATAAGAAAACTTAAAAAGAATTATTTTTCACGTCACCTAGAGAAGCTGCTGAATCTTCCTCATATAGAAGTTTTAGAAAACAGGTTAGACAAGTGTCATATGTAGATAGACGGGTTGTACCTACAAAACTCCATCAGAGGGAGGTGTCCCTCTTGCACAATAACTTACATAGCAGAAGGCACCATTTTCTTCATTCTTGGAAGAATTCGGGGGTATTATCTTGGACTGCAGAGTTTTCAATTCTGACACGCAACTGGTCAAACTGATGCAAAAGCATGAAGATTAATAAGAGAAGGAGCTAAGCATTCTCCTTCCTTCATGACAAGATCATGGGATGCAGCAAAGAATCCAAAATGACACTGTCAGCTTCTATGCCATGAGAAATAGGAAATTGGGAAAGCAGGACACTAAATCTATGAGCAGCACTGAAGCCCTTACATCTGTGCCCATCTAACCATTGTAAAGTAGAATTTAAGCATTTTACAGGAATATTTTTGTACCCAGAGAAATTTCACTGGACACCAGGCCAGACATTGTGCATCTGACAAATGTGAAAGGCAGGCTGATGGTGTAGGGATTTGAGAAGCAGCAAGCATTAGGAATGACTGAAGCAAAGGATTTTAAACCATAGAGGACCAAACCTTACTTTCAAGCAAGGGCCATATTGTTCTCAACTGAACTGTCCTATGAATCTCTTTTTCAAGTCATATTGTATGTACCAAGAGTGGTAAATAAAATGGTTCAGAAATCAGAGAGGCAAATATAAGTTCTCTGCAAAGCTCATAGAACCTGTGCTACATTAGCAAACGGGCACTGATTCTACAGCATAAAAAGAGCCCAACAAAAGACGACCCTTTTAGCATCATCAGCAAACACCAACATTTGTCCTGTTGAAAGACAAACTCTCTTCACAGAAGCAGTAGAGAGGGCTTGGGAGCAGTACTTCTGCAGAATCACAGAGCAGGTTGTTTATTAGCCTGTTACATCCCCACAGGTTTGAGAGCTACTTGAAGATGTGTACACAAACTGAAATAGATGGTACATTTGCTATATTGACCTAAGTGAGGATCTATGAATAACATTTCCAAGTTTCCTCTTGAGTTGCACTTTCAAAGCAGAAACTAATCAATGAGCACCGGCGGCAAGACCCAAAAGGGAAATTCTGAGAGATATCACCAAAGAGGATTTTGCAAATATGGAAGTGCTTTATCACAACTCAGGTTCAGCTTGGGTGCCATTAGTAATGGCACAAACACTTTTAAGAGCAGCTAATGATCTGAAACAAGCAGTAAACCTGCATGCAAACATGATAAAAAGCTTTGCATTGAATCTGCAAGTTTGCAAGATGAACCAAAACCAAATCACTCAAGAAGAAACATTGCAAATACAAGAGAATCAGTCTCTGTATGTATTTCTACTATCAAAATACTAACACTTTTCTGGGATGTTTCTCAGGGCTGAACAAACCAACTCCTAAAATGATGGAAAGGAAAATATGACAATGAATACCATAATCAGAAAAAAAAACAATATATCAAGATAGTTCTCATTTAGCCACAGATAAATGGAGGCGTTCAAGAAACACTAATGTAGTAAAAGAACAGAGGTCCTGAAAACAAAGCATCTAAAAAATAATGAAGTTAAAAATCAAATGGCAAGAATTTGGCAAATGGACACTGCCAAGCCAAGCTATCATGCCCTGTGAAGATCATGTCAATCACAGTCACTAATGAGAGGATGAAGACAAGACCTTTAAGGGAATCAGGCTTTTGAGAGTCCTCCAAATTTGACAGAAGCAAGTGAAAGGGGCAGGCACCTGTTAATCCCTGTATAGACAGCTCAGCAATGTGTTGCCCCAGAGGACTGCAAAACAGTGTCTCAGAAACACTGTGATCCCTCCTAAGACACTAAGACACATTAATGCTTCATGAAAGCAAACTGTCAGTTATTGGATTCATTAGAGCTTACTAGTTTAATAATATTTTACTTAGAAAATACAGAGTGATCAAAAGCCAGAGCAGTAGAGTTCTCCAGCAAGAGAAATCTCCTTTTCCCATGATTTTTGTATCATATATTGTGTTTTCTGCAAGGTTTTATGATCTTTGAGGATAGATTTAGACTAGATATAAGGAAGAAATTTTTTACAATAATGTTTAGTGAAATACTGGAACAGGTTGCAAGATGACCCATCCCTGGAAATATTCCAGGTCACATTGGATGGGGCTCTGAGCAACCTGATCTAGTTAAGGATGCCCCTGCTCATTGCAAAGGAGTTGGACTAGATGAGCTTCAAAGATCCCTTCTGACCCAAGCCATTCCATGATTCTACAATCCTTATAAAGTGTTCTTCCTTTAAATAAACCTAATTGTGTTTGATGTCTACAGCCAAGAAGCATTCGTTTTACTTTGAGTATTACACAAGAAGTGTGCTTGCTAAACAGAATTCAAAAACTGTGATGAAGAGTGATTAAAGAGCTATTTTATAGCAAATCTCTGCATTGGCTGCATGCTGCTCCTGCAGTCAAAGTCACTCTCTTTAGTAGTCTAACAAGAATGAGCTAAGTTTACATCATTCCTTATTACTGCTTCATTCGTAGTCTTGAGACAAGATTCATATTAGCCATTTTCTGCTCTTGTTGCATCATTTGTCAAGAAAATGAGGAATAAGAATTTCAGTGCCTAATATGCTCTGTGAGTTATAGGACTGTACCAGGATTATACTTCAGCTTTTCTGATAGTTGCTAGTTCTCACTCCTACCTTTCTCTGCCTACATCTGGTTGAAAGGTCACTTATAACCAGCCCTCACTTCACTTTGCTAGGGGGACCCTTCACTTTTGGATCTGACCAAGCTGTAACACCTCACAGACAAACAGAAGAGGATAGTAAATCTATTAATAAAACATAGCCCAACCATAAATCTCCTACCAGTCAATCAATTTTGGGGAGCTTGCTTCCAGCTCCCAGGTGAGTGCTTTAGTGCATACAGTCTATTTGCAGAGTTACAAGGAGACAGGGATGTCAGGGCACAAGGCTGTGTGCCATTTGGTACTGGTGTGTTAATTGGGGGGTGGGAGGGTGGAATATAACAACATGAGCATATATTGTCGAATTTATATGGGTGTGGACATTGATTCTCCACCTAGAAATGTCTGAGTTATTTGGTCCTTTCATTGCCTCTGTCTTGACTGGAAATGTCTTCTCTAAGTCTTTATACGTCCCTGTGCTTAGGGCAGAGTCAAAGGCAGTGAAGTGCTACTTGTGGTAGGAGATCCTCAAAGGACTACATAAGCCTGTTCCAA
Organism: Chloroceryle aenea; assembly: GCA_013399075.1. Classification (NCBI taxonomy): domain Eukaryota; kingdom Metazoa; phylum Chordata; class Aves; order Coraciiformes; family Cerylidae; genus Chloroceryle; species Chloroceryle aenea. The sequence goes on from VWZY01004283.1 coordinate 318,391, forward strand.
AATATACAGCTGGAACCCCATGGTATTACTCAGGGGTTGACACTAGGGCCAGTAGTGTTTAACATTTACATTGCCTGGGGTAAAACCATGGACTCAGATCAGCAATTTCACAGATACCCCATGTGAAAGAAGTCAATACAACAGAGGGCTGCCATTTTCAGGAACTTAACAGACTAAAGAAATGAGGTGGCAGCAATTTCCAGGAGCTCAGCAAATGCAAAGCCCTGTACATGAGAAGGAATAACCTGCACAGTGGCACAGGCTTGAGGCCAACCAGCTGGAAAGCAACTCCACTGGTAAGGTCCTGGTGGGCAAATTGAATACAAGTGAGCAGTGCACCTCTGCAGCAAATAAAAACAACCAAATATGGGCAAAAGCACAGACAGCAAGTCAAGGGAAGTGAATTTTTTGCTCTCTATTTGGTATTAATAAGACAGCATACGGAGTACTGCATCTCACTTGGGGCTCCCACATACGAGAGGGACACAGACATACTGGAGTAAGTACAACAGATGGCCAACGTGATGCCCCAGGGCCTAGAGCACAAACTACCACAAGAGGCTGAAAAAGCTGGGTTGGTTCAGCCTGGAAAGAATAAAAGAGAAAGGATATGAGGAAAGATTTTCTAATGGAGGTGGTTATAGAGAAAAGACACCAAAACTTGTCTCCGAGGTGAACAGCAGTAGGTCAAGGGTTAATAGATGCTAGTTGTCACAAGAAAAATTCCTGTTAATCGTAAGTAAAGGCTTATCACCATGAGGGTACTCGAAACCTTGACTCACTGTCATTGGAGGCTGGGGAATCTTCATCCTTGAAGATATTCACAACCCAGTCAGAAAAGGCCCTGAGCAACATGACCTAACACTGAAGTTATCCCTGCTTTCAACAGGGGCTTGGGCCAGAGAGGCCTCTTCCAACATAACATGCTCCATGACTTTGTGATGAGAGAGCAGGCACCACCATTCCTTTTCTTCTCTGCCTTTTTCTTCACCCTTACAAGGTTATTTGTGTTGCTGTTTCAAACACGCTCAAACACACCCTCCTCAGGGAGCCTTTTTCCGTGTCTTTAAACCTTTTGAAGTATTCTAATGCTGCCAATAATTGCATTCTGTCTTTGTGTTATGTATGGAAAGTGGCACATTGTTGAATATGAAAAATAAAGTCACTTGCAATGTACACTCTAACAACAGGGAAGCTTAAAGTGGAATTAATGACTGATGAAACTACAATGAGTTGAGAAAAGGGTAATGAGCTCCCTGTAGCCTCCACTGCGCTGCCCACATTCCATTATCTGCTAAAATCCCTTTCTTCAAAAATCTAGATTAAAATAATATGTGAACTGAAACTAATGAAAACATCATCTTAATTAACACAATAGTGCAAAACAGTTTGAAAGTACCTCTGAATGCCAACGAACAGCAAGCCCTAGATGCAAACAGACGTAGAGATAGACATTGCAGAGACTTCTTTTCTGTAATTAAGTTCCTTCATGGGGATTGATTCCGGGGAAATATTTATACCTCTTCCTTATTCCAGATATATTGTAATATTTCAAATTAGATGTTCCAAAATATCGACATCAAAACATCCACATCAAGAAAGATAGTAGGCAGTTTTCTGGTTTCTTGAAAAACTTGCAGTCAATGTTCCAATGGAAACTTTACCAAGCTTTTTAATATATTAGTGCAACTTTATGGCTTTCAGTCAAATTCTCAAGTTCCTGCAGACCTTCCAACAGCTGCCTCCCACACACACAATATCACAGAGGAAAATGAAAAATGGGAAAGCCTCTATTTTGCTCCAAGACACTTCTCGCATAATAAATTCACTCCCAAATGATATTACAGGGAATTTTTATAAGAAGAGATATTGCCATTGAGTTTCACAGTCACCATTTTAAAACAGCAGGATATCTTTGCAGCTCTGCTGGACTGAACAGTTGGGTTTAAAGCCTTGTCTGGGTTGTCAGGGGACAGATATTTACAGAAGAGTCAAGAAGGTTAAATGTTATCAGTATCTTGGAGTCATTGCTCAGAAAAGAAAAAGTTCTTTTTTTTCACTAGATATTTTTCTGCTGTATGTAGGACAGATTTAGATTATTGCCCAGTTCCTGAGGCAGATTAACTTGTGCACTAATATAATTTCTACCTCTGGACTCAGATTTGAGGATTTTTTAGGATTTTTTTTTTTCTTCCAAGTAACTCCAGAAAAACAATCTCTCATGGGGACAGGCTGTGTCAGCTGCACCACTGCACTGTGCTTCTAACTTCAGGACTTGGAGTGGCTCAGGACTAGCTATAATTTGCTGGCACCTGTCCCTACAAATGCATCCTCACATTGCTCCTTCAGCAGTGGAACCACCATCCCGGCACACAGCCCTGTCAGGCACACACAGGTTCCCATGAAACAGCTATTCCTTCTCATTTGCACTTTTCCTGAGCTGGTCTGGGAAAGACAAAGAAGGTCTCAAGAGTGAGCTGTGCAGAAATCACTGTCAAGCAGAGTAGTTGCCACCCTTACTGTTCCTTTTAGAGCTTCTGCCAGTCCAGGGTCTGCTCCTGAGGGTAAACCCAAGTTTAAGGACACTGATGTTACCCATCACTATGATATGGCAAGGTGCACAGCACCATCAGCCTTGTTGCACTGCAAGGTCAGTCTTGGTATTTCTTCCTATGCTTGAGAGCTCTAAACTGCTTTTGAGCTTGTTCACTAGGCAGCTACGGCAAGCTGGATTATGAAGTGCAGCAAAATAAAACAGCACAAGGAAATGCGAAGAGTTGGCTGACAGGCCTCCTTCACATTCCCCTCACATTTACAAGAAATTTCAGGCTTCTTCAGCTTTCACTAGGCTGCAGTAATCACAAGAGGCCAAAATTTGCTATTCTGACCCAACTCCACTTTTACTGCCTAGATGGTGCAGACTCTATGGCAACAGAAGACAGAGGCAGCCTCCTTAAGCTAGAATTTCATAGCAGCAAAACCAGGGAAGGGAAAATATGCAGGGAAAATAAATGGAATTCCATGATATCTAGCTGTGTATTGTCTCCTTATCAGTAAATTAGTCCTGGAAGTTATTCACTCTGCATTGAGCAACTTTCTTTCATTATTCTGATACCTGCTTCAAACAACTGAGATGTGCTGGATGCCACCTGTGAAACTCAAAAGAGGTCTGCAGGGTGAAATAGCCAGAAGGCACTTTTGCAGCAGCTTTTCTCATATCCCAAACTACCTCTCAGTGGATTCACCCAGCTCAGCAGGACACTGGGTAGTGCTGGCTCAGCTGCTCACCCAGCTTCTGTATTAGTGCATGTAAACCATGCCTGGTCCTTTCATGGGATGAGGCTGGTGATAGGATGCAGTCTCAGAAGCACTATGCTGGTAGGTATGCTTGCTGCTTCTCTCTTTCTCCAAACTCAAGCCCAAGCAGCTATGGGTACCTGGTGTATATCCCATGGCTCTAGCCTGCCTGGACACAAGAAACATTCTCATTAATAGGGATGTACTGCTTTTAGATGCAGATCAAGAGCACAAGAGCAAAACAAGCTCATAGCATCTACAAAAGATTTAACATATCTGTATTCTGCCTCCTTTCACAAAGCTTAGATCCCTGCTTCATATTTTATCCAGATCCCTGGAACAGACACTTTCAGGGTCTGATACACCTGACCTATTGACTAAAAGGAGCACAGGCTGGCTGGGTTCAGCTGCAGATTACTAGATTAGATATCTAGAGCTGATCAGGATGAGGTCACCCTTAATAAACTATACAGTAAACTGAACCAAGCAAGACTGATATCAACCTTGCATTAAGTTGTTCTGACACGGAACAGATGGTGCAGACCCTCCACTGGGGATATCTGAAGCAATTCTGCTGACTTCTGCAGAGCTGCAATGCAGAGTCATTACTCGAATGAATTAAAGCCCTGGTTCTTTGACACAATTTCATTGCAAACAGCATATCTAGAATCCACTTGGAGTCCAACGACTGCAACAAAAAACGCAACATGGAAGAGATTATAATCCAGCTTTTTGGTTGTTCATTGTTTCCCCTCAACAAAACACTTGAAGATTTATAGTGAACAAGGTAACAAAGGTAACAATATGAGTTCTAGTTCAGGTATACTGATGGGATATAGGCTTTCTCAAAAAAATTATGTTTGTCACATACTACAGCTACTGTTGTATGAATCAGCACATGAAATATGACCCAAATTCCATCTTCAAAGCTATTACAAGAAATACTGTTTGTGCTGAGGGTTCATAAAGGGCTCTAGCAAGTTATTATATTTATAGTCTATGTTTTCTTTCCCTAAGATTTATCTTCAATTTTTACTCAAAAATCTGGGTCCAGAAAAATCACAATTGGGCTTTAAAAAAATAAAAATAAAATCTAACTCACTCATTTCCTTTGAGTTTGATAAGTTCATCTTAGTACCCAACTTAGAGATACTTTTTTCCAGAAATGCATAGTCACTATGCAGCATGGTCTCTTCAACCTAAGAACCAGTATTTTATGAAACATTAGAGTAAAATAGACTTTAGAGTAGACTTTAATATTCCTATTTCCCAGCTGTATTGCATCAATCTAGCTACCTTCATGAAACATCAGCAACTCCCATATCACCCTCAGTACTCGCTGGTCTTTTTCTTCCTGGTTTCAGATTAATGTGCCAACAACAAAGCTCCATAATGAGAAGGTACATCTGCATACTGCCCAGAGAGAGGAAGAAACCTGATAGCTCCCTGAACTCTGCTCCTAGTACTGAAATCCTTTCTTGTATTATGTTGCACTGGGGTGCTTTAAGAAAAAAAGGACTAAACTCAGAAGTAAATCTGAGTTCTCTGGAGAAGCTTGTTTCACCATGGACACTGTGTCTCCAGCATAGGCTGAAACAGCAGAGATGCTGCTTGCTAGAGCAGAGGTCCCAGACGCTTTTTGATACTCAAGCAACACAGAGAAACAAATGTCTTGCAGTCATTACAAGATCATTTTTCTCATGTGATTTCACTTTAAAACCTTTCATTCCTGTAGCCCTGCAACTCACAACACCTTTTGGCAGAGATGCCTCTCTCTGCATTAGCAGCGATGATACAAGGTGACAGTGGCAGTAATCACACACTGTACAAAGTTACCTTCAGGGTATTGATGCCCACTGAGCTGGCTTTGATAGCTCTGCAGAAGTCTCTTTCTCAAGAAGACATGGCCTATATTCTTAGCAAGAAGATGACTACCAAGTTCCTGGATTGAGGATTGCAAATAGATCTCTGTTTAATAGCCAGAAGTGGAGCAATTCTGTGCAAAATTGTCACATCCCACTTGGTTTTCACATTTTTCTGTAGCAAGAAGGTTTAATCATATATTTGTTGGGTGAAAAAAAATGTTTCAACTCTGCTACCTGATAATACAATAAGGAACATACGATGAAGTCATGAGAAATATGGATTAGTTGCCTACTAGCTTTCTCTGAATCATCTTTGATTGTTACTTCTTTGGCTCCTAGGACTTGTCTGCGACGAAATGAAGAGTGGAAAGCAAGACCATTTGGGAGAGTTTTCTGTCCATAAGCACATGCTTCTTACTTCAGAAAGTTCATTTCTGTGAAACTTTATCATAAAACAGGCAAAAAGAGAAGGTAAAAACAGAAATACTATAGTTCACCTTAAAACAACAGTGAAACTTAAGAGGTGAAGGATTAAATTATTAAGCAAAAAAGTATATCTCTCTCTCTCTGTATAACTCAGGTGAGGTCTTAACACACTGTGATGCCTGCGGAACTGTTAAATTTGAAAATATAAATAACCCATTAAAATATAGGACTCCCTGTTCACAAGGCCATGGAGACATCATGACTGGAGATAAACTCACTACATTTTTGTCATCAGTATTCTCAGAGTGCACAGGTCAGGAAAGGGCTTACGAAGGATAAAGAAAAATAGTTTGAAGTCTGTAAAGTCAGCTTTTTTTTTTTATTTAAAAATGTTCAGTTTGGCTTACATGATGTATTAAACTATAAATACCTACTCAAGATTTTTCTGACTTAGCAGGATCTGTAGGCTAGCAGACAAAGGTATAAGATGGTCCAACATCTGAAGTGGAAAAAAAAAATCTAGCAAGAAATAAAATCAGATTTTTAGGAGAGAATAATTAACCACTGTAGGATGCTTACAAATACTAGAATGCACTGGCCATTCCCTGTAATTAAAAAAAACCACCTTTCTAAAATACGTGCTTTCGAAAAAATTAATTTATTCAGGAGGACTTAATGCAAAACAGATTTGACTAAATCCCAATATACTTTTACAGACACTCCCTTTCTCTGTGTTTCTGCAGAGGAAAATAATGCTGTGTTCAGAAAAGACTCCAGAAATTTGTTTCCAAGTGGTTCCTCACATCAGTAACCATGTCATCTTTGTTTTTTTCAGGTGGCATTTCTTCAAGGAGATAGGCATTAGCTGTCACCTGGGATTTCTACGTGGGAAGATGATGCCTACTTCAAAAACATTCAAGTCCAACATAGCAAGGCAGCACAGTGAATGGGGACAAATTTAACTCTGTGCCATCACCTAGGTTCATCAGAGTGTAAAACTGGGGGAATGGGGGAGTCAATCCTTGCTATTTTCATGGACAGACGTAACCATTCCTAGATGGATAGACATCAGTATTTTATTTCCCACTTACACACACTGGCAGTCCAATCCTTCCAATCCTCTACTGGCACCCAAACTCTGCAAACCCCCTTTTGTGACTTCCCCGTTCAGAACAAGTACCTAAACCAGAGTATACCCCTCTGTGCTGTCCACTAGCTATAAAAGCCAGATGCACATGCTACCCACGTAAGAAGAATCTCTTTTAAAAGGCAAGCATACAAGTGCCCTCCGGCTGCTTAAGAATCTGATAATTTCAAAAAAGCAAATTACATTCTTGCTTTGTACATCATTTATACAAAAAAAATGCCCATGCTTTAATTCTATAGGAATACACTTCAAAAATATCTTTATGAAAAAGGTAGATAGTTTAATATTGCTACAAAGTTCTATTTCCTATTGTTTGCTTAGAAATAAATTGTGTTAAATTTTATACAAAACAAGAACAAACCTTGTTCTTTACATTTTCTGACACACAAAAAGATGGGGTTTAATGGATGCCCATGGATGATGGATACTGACAGCATATTTGTAACTCAGAGTATCTGTTGAGTGTCACTGACACTGTACACCAGAAGACAAACAGAGGATTGTGTAGACAATCCTCCATCTATTCCCATAACTATGAAACTGCTGTCAGTTTTCAACAGATTTTTTCATGTGTCCTTCTTCAACCAATTTTCTAAGGTTGATGCAAGAGAAAAAAAGAGGTTGGGCAATCCCATTGCCTTTGTGTGTCCTCAACATCTGAGCTGCTCAGGCCGTTTCAGTGAAAATTTGAAAAGAGGAATTGAAGTCTTAAATGCATTTAGTCCCTAAAAGTTTTGTGAAAAGAGATGCCAGTGCAGAGGAGAGAAACCTAAATTAGTTCAGCATGAGTTTAATTATGCAGTTAGACATCAGAGAATCCCCCTGAGTGCAGACTGTTACAAACGCTGTTACAAATTCAGGAAAAGTTTCAGGCAGAGCCTGCACTTAATTTGATGGAGAATAATCCAAATACACAATATAAAGCCACAGGAAACCAAGATTTCAGTTCCCTTAGTCACAGAGCAAACTGTTGTATTTTTAAACCTGCCCAGATCTCACTTCTGCAGCTTCTCAGTGCTTGCAGGCTCAGCACCAGACAATTAACTCTTACTCACTCATAAGCCAGCTTCACTAATATTTATAGTTTGCAGGCTAGAACACAAGAAGACCATTCAACAGCAAGATCTTGCAGTTTACTGAATTAAGATATTAAGGAAAAGCATCTTAGGCTCATCCAGAGGGTGCTGATGTCAATGCAAGAAGCACCAGCCAGTTTCAAAAAGCTTTTCTAAAAGCCTAAGGGATTTTTATTAGAGCCTTAGAAAATAAATGAGATTTAAAGAAGGATAAGGCTTGCAGTTAGCACACCAGATAACAGTTTGAAGTGTGGCGTACTGCATGAAAGGTAGAAGGATGCCAGAAGCAAGAGAAAGATAAAAAGAAAAAACAGTGAGGTAGGAGGAGATGCTGGCAGGCTCAGAACAATGTGCAGTCTCCGAATAGCAGGCAAATTATAAAGAACTACTGAGACACATCACATTGAGGAAAGGAAGCAAGACAGACTGGGAAAGACAAGAACTTGAGCGATATCACATTAAGTATAAGAAATGGTGCAAAACTGTCAAAAAATCCTGCTTGCTCTGGTAAACACACAAAATATACCAGTTCACTAAGAAACGTGTAGCAAATTTGGCAAAGCTGTTTTGCCTAAGGCCATTTTCACCATCATATTTATATATATCTTGTAGTGCTTTTTCACAACTTAGGTTTCATTTTCCCTTTCCTCCAAGACATCAATTGTCTATTGATTCCCTCATTTCAGAATACATTGGCCTCAACTTGAGTACAAAGGGGCTTAAGATGGCCATTGATTTCGCACAGTGGATTAAAGTCGGTGTTGACACATTCACAGCTACTCGGTGAGGAAACACAACCACACATTATACACCAAGCTCGTACTGAAAACAAATACACAGAGCTGCAGTATAAACTGCCAACCAGAGGAATGATCAGTCAGTCAAAATGTTAGTTCCAGGGAAAATAATAGTTTCCGTGGAATCAAAAGCTCCAGCAGGAACATTTCTATTTTCTCAAAAAACATTTAATTTACCCTCCTTCCCTGGCTATAAGTAAATCGAAATAAAGCAAGGAAAGATGAGTAATATTAACTCATCTTCTGTAACTACATGTCATGGTGTGTGCTTAGCTTTTCAGTCAAACTCTTCTTTCATTTACTCAAGCTAAGTCCCAGTGCCTGTTTACTTCAGTATTGTAGACACCTTCATTAATTGTTGTTCTTCACCCTGGTAAACTTATCACTTCAGCAAGGCCAAGCCCCTGATTTATTGTTTTAAGAAAAGTTAGTCTGGATTCACACATGCTGGAACTGGAAGTGATGCTTTGCCCACCGATCATCAACAGGAGATATGTACATATTTCTTTAAACTCTTAAGGTTTCAGAGTCAAATACAAAACATCTTAAGCCATGCTTTACATATTTTGACAGAAATTCACTTGTTGGTACTACTACTACTCCTTGCTGCATCAAAAGATCAGAGTTTAATACACTCATTAATCAAAATGTGACTAGAGTTTTAGATCAGGCTAGCCACATTTAATACACAGTGGAGGCAAAGATCTGAGCATATTAACTTACTCAGGAAAGCTTGGGCAGGAGAACTGACACTGCCATTTGCTTAGTGTGATGAAACAGGCAACAGTGGAGGATAAATACACTCAGGGGAAGAGTCATGTGCATAAAAGGGTTTCCCGTGTGTTCTTTTTAATTGAGTAAATAAATCATCAGGATACGATGTTCACAGACAAAACCCTTCATACCAAGGAGGTTTAACTGGATAGACAAGAGCTCAGTTCTATCCTTATCATTTAATGAGGATTGGGTTCACACAAGGCTAAAACCAGAAGTTAGCCCTCAAGATCAGACTTGGATTGACCAACTTTGGTTTCACTGGTGTTGCATTCATAATCCCCAAAGCAAATCTAAAGCCAAACCCATATAAAACCTTCTTTCTTTCATATTCTATTCAATGGCAAAACAAACTGGACCCTTAGAAAGGAGAAAATGTGAGCATACATATCAGACTATACAGCAAGTGAAGCAATTTGGCATGCCCCACTTAGCAGCAGTACGTGCAGCCTATGCGAGACACCAGTGCCATTATATATTATTTACCACATTTGTCTACAGGAACACTGCAGTCATCATGAGCGCTGTCTAAAACATGCTCCTACATGTTCTCAAAAGAGCTGAGTAGAGGGAAGTCATTTCAAGACAACACATCTGCTGATCTGTGTCTCACCAGTTGTTAAAACACAAGTGCTTATTAAATTCAGCTTCAGCTGCTTCCAAGGGTAGGGGAATTCCTGCTGCTGATGCATGGACTTCCCAGATTGCACTCAGCATGTTGTGACTTCTGACCTCCATCACTAATCTTGCCTTCAGACTTCAGTATCTGACATATTTTTTTGTGCCATCCTTGGAAGAACTGCAGAAGGAACCTCGGGGAAAAATCTGGCACAAGCCAGTCACATTCATTTTCTTTGTGAAGTTGGGTTCTGGTCAGATACTTCTTCAGATCCACTCTGTCTTTGAAGTCAGGCTGACTTTGATGTTTGCAGGCAGTGGATAACTCCAACATTCAGAATATTTTTAATAGGATCAGACCCAAGCAAGTATAGCTTTCTCACTTGTACTTCAAGAAAGTTTTGCCTCACCAGAATACACATGCCCAACTAAATGTCATCCATATTTCTATGAGTTACAAGACCTTAGAAGTGACTCCCAAGACGGTGGGTCTCTGGTTCCACTGACTCCTAGGTACTCTGAGCCTATATAATCCCGTGGTTACGCAGGCAATTCTTTTCCCATAGTACTGCATGTCTCAGGCTAATGACATGGCTGTGCTCTCCCCAGGGTAGATTGGCATTGCCTGGAATTTGGCAGTTCAAAATGTGACGAAGTCAAAAAAAAACCAAAAAACCAAAACACTCCCCCAAGGAAATGGAATGCATAATTCACACCACCTAAGAATTTGACCATGTAAGGTTTGAAGAAATCTAAGTTAAAGGATAACCCATTGTTACTATTTGGTGCATTGAGTTTTCTTTATCTTGTCAGAAGCCCTCCTCCAGACCTGTTCTAGCCACCTAGCCCTACCAATCCTGAAGAAAGATGCTTTGCCTTCAGAGTACCTCTTGCTTTATGGTCCTGTTGTGGGCTCAAATCTTATCAATCTTCTCAGCTTTGTGAGTGTACAGAAAGTGACTGAATTCCTTTCCTTGGAGATCTTTCCTCGAGAGCACTGTATCCCCAGCTGCAGCTCTGCAGCAAATTGGGTGGAGCTAACAGAGCTTCCACTCTTCTCCAATTTCTTCTGAGGTCCTAGTCAAACCTGGTGTAGACAAGAAACCCATCGTACAACACCCGAATCTCATGAATCTCATTTCCACTTGGAATGTAATGTCTCCTGCTCTTATGTACAGACAGAACCAAGGGGTGGAGGTATAAAGATGTGGCATTGCTTTCCTGTTTAAATATGTTGTGATTTATACCCCAATTATGTTATTTTTTTCATTATTGTGACTCACTTAAATTACATCTTTTCTGCTGTTCATTTAACAGCTGCATATTGATTTCAGTATCTTCTTGGACACAAATATTGGACAGACTAAGTACAAGTGATAATCAAGTTCATGTGGAGATCTGAATCTGTCTTTTCCCTAAGGGTGGATCCAGTCATCTTAAAATATTGTGTTAACACACTAATATATTAAATGCTATTATGAATTAAAGCTAAAGCATTCTACAGTCAGATAGACCATATTGCAAAGAGAGTTACCATCTAGGAACACCTACATCAGTATTTATTGGTCCATTAGAGGATAATAGGATATTAATATCAAAGTCATCTCATTGTTCTGAATGTCACATTTAATTTCAACTTGACTTCGAGTAAAAGAAAATGCAGTTGGATTTAATTCATTATCTATTACATCATAATATTCTATGATCTGTGGCTGATCTTTCATCATTATTGTCAGTGCCATGGAAAGTATCCATTATAGCAATATTTAAAGTTAAAAAAAATAAAAAGAATATTTTTAAAATCCCACAGTTATTTCTATCCTAAACTTTCTGTTCTCCATCTAAAGGCAAAAGATCAATGTTCTTTCAGTGATAAGAGCTAAACAGGAATCCTAAGGAGACTGGAAAAAAGCCCTAATAACAAGTGATCTTATAATTAAAATAGCTCTGTAGCTATTTACTCTTACCAAATTAAAGAGGGATTCCTCACACTTACGTGAAGTATGCTCAGAAAAAGCTGCTATTGGAACAAGTGCAAGGAAATGACAGTTCGTTGTAGCCACTAGCACAACATGCTAAAAAACCAGTATGTTTTCATAACCACTAAATACCTTGGTCAGGCGAAAAAACTGCTACAAACAGTCTCCTACTCCACACAAACTTCAGTTATTTGCTTTAGTCCCATTAAACTCCATGGGCTTTCAATAGAGTTCAATGAGACATGCAGGACTAGTGTCACGCTCATTCCCTTTGGCACAGGCAATATGCTTTATGAAGTGCAGTGTATTTCCCTCAGTGAGGATGGCCTGTTAAACTCTGGCCTAAGTGCCTGGCCTCACATAAGGATTTCTCATTACATACCTGATGCGCAGTCATTTTTGACCTAAAACTAAGATCAATGTCTTAATTGGCACCTTCAAACTACCCACTCTGCTCCTACCCACATCGTCCCTCCACTACTACTGGGAAAATGAAGCAACAGAACCAAAGCTGAATGATGCACATTTCAGACCTCCTTCTGGGGGAATCAGTAACAAAACACCCATTAACTTCAGCAGGACAGAAACATACCTTTGGAGGGGAGGGAAGGGAAATAAGATAAATGGTTTTGTGGAATTTCCAACACATTTACAATCTGCCTTGTGTAAATAGTCACAGCAGTCCTTCGAAAATAGAAATCAGGTTAGACTCAAGGCCTCTGAACAACTGGCATATGTCCAATGAACATGTTAAGATGTTACTTACAGCAATGTAGTTTCTGGTCAGCTCCCAGGAGAGAATTGTCCATGTATCACACATGCAGCATGACAACCCAGGGCTTGCTGTTCAAGATAGCAGTGAGTACAGCTAGGTCAGAGCCTGGGGTGTCCCTACTCCAACAGAAGGTGACTGGAAGAAAAAAGAAGAAAGTTCTTTTACTACAACATTGTCCAGTTCTGTAGAATTTGATTGACAACCTAAACTAAAAAATAAGTGTTTAGCTTCCCATTTAAGACTGAATGTGATATACTCCAAATTAGCCCTCCTGCATTTGGTAAGCAAATGACACACAACAGAAAGAATGGTCTTGTAGTCATCAATGAACCAACCTCAGAAAAACAGTTGTTAAGGGAAACCCAGAGAGTGATCTTGGGATATATCTATGGCCACAGACATGGTTTAGGTATGATATTCTTCCCTGAGAGATAGCTCAGAAGCAGTATCGTAATCTGAACAGTGTTAATCTTTAAACTTGCAATAAATTGGTTTGCACTTAAATCTTGCGATTTATTAATAAAAAAGAGGGGTTTTGATACATACAAGAAACTAAAAATATGCAATATATTCATTTTTAAAAGTGATATAAATAACTCTATATTCTGATAAAAAACCATCAGGCATATGGTGAGGCATTTGTAAGGCACTTTATATATACTTCAAACACTATGGTAATTCTCTTTCTTCATATCTTCATTGATATGATCTACTACACTTTCCTCTTCAGCATCAGACTTTTGATAGGTAATACTTGTGCATCACTTCATTACTAATGTACCTTCATTTACCGAGTCACGGAATTTCATAGCCTCCCAGGCAGCTTTGCATCCAGCCACTAAGACCTACCTAGACAAACTACCTAAATACCAACAGCATAACTGTCCTGGCCACCACCACTGTTCCCACTGTCAGAGACTGTCCTTATTTTTTGTTAATGATCAGCACATCACACAGACAGGAACAGGGTGACTCGTGACACATTAGTTCCTTTTGGTGCAGGAGGGTTGGTGAAGGCATCCGCTGACGCTGACTTTGCAAGCTTTTTTTCAGTTTACCAGCAATGTCTTACCAGCAAAATCTGTGAGGAGGTCCCTGAGAAGTCAAGGTGGAAAACAGTGATTCCCACATAACATTTTCAAAAGAGAATGTCAAGTCATTAATGTCAATAAACCACATCCAAGTCTCTTCCAAGTTCTTATAGACCAGGCAGTGATTACTTTTGCTGAACACCAGTCAGAGAGCCCAAGGCCGCCTGTTTCTTCAGCTCTGATTGACTGTTCTGCATCTATTATCATAGGCAAACAGCACATGCAGAAAGCCACTGGAGCATGAGTCCTCAGGAGATGAGTGCAGAAGTTCTCCTTCCTTTCATTGCTCTAAGCTAACTGGCATCAGAGAGGCTCACAAATACTATAGACAACTTGCACACTACAATTTTCTAACCAGTTTTATGCCCGTTTCTCCAGGTAGAACATGGTAAGGCTTGACTTGCTGATGAGACTTTGTAACCTGCACCTGGGTTCTTGAAATAAACATTTATGTTTAGTCCCCTGTTTCATTTCTTAGCATCTTTAATTGATATCTCCTTGTACATGCTGAACACTACATTAGTTCTATGACTTTCTGAGTATTCACAGAGCACTAATGATCAGAAGCATCCCATTTGGCTAATGTCTTGTTAACACCACTCCTTGTTTCAGCCACATGTGCTCTATGGTACAGATCTATTGCCAGCAAATAGAATTATGTGGGGATATACGTGAGATTCTTCTTTGTTCCCTTTCAGCTTTTGAAATCTCTTCTGGTATCTGTAAAGCACAAATCCAAAGTCACTGTATCTGCAGAACAGTATTAGAGAAGTGTTGTGATGTTGACTTTTCTCTGTTTACTTTTTCCAGTGTTAACAGCCAGGTTAAAAGTCAATCAACAGCATTATCCAGCTCTGTCTGAAGTAGACACCTACACTCACCCACCCCTACAGTCTACTTACATTGCTCTAAGTTGGAGTAAGAAACACACGATTAATGTTTCTTGTAAGCACAACATCTTGGTCTGAAACAGTTCCTAACTTCCAAAGGCTAAATCCTGTAGAACAGGACAAGTAATTAATTTATGAAGGGAATGATGTTTTAAGAAAATCCATATTATCAGACCGAGTGTAGTTGAGCTAAACTCAAATCAGTGAATTATTTATATATTTACAATTGGTTGCATTAGGCTTATGACCAAAGCAGTGACAGAGATGCTAACATCCCATCAGCCAGGCAAGATATAAGCCTTGAAAGAAGCAAAATCTTTGCATTTTCTTAAATGAACAGAGATGATTTTCCATGGATCACTGAGGAAAGCAATAGTTGCCGTAGGGTTGATTGCAGTTTATGCAGGCAGAGCCTCTGTGCTGCTCATCGTGGATCATCAGAAGGCAGCATGCAAATAGAGCAGATCGGAATAAATTTCTATAGCTTTTATAAGCAAAACTTTTGAAACACTTCATTGTCAGGAACCTTGGAGGAGATAGAAAATGAAAGTTACAGAAGGGATGGAAGTGTCCTTTCGCATTACCCACCATAACTTCTATGGATACTCCAAGAGTAACTGCAAGGGTAAGAGTGAAACGTGGAAAAGAAAACTTAGAGATAACAGGATGCATGTCAGTAGCTTTGTGCTTGGCCAAAAATATATCAACTTTTCCTCCCTATACCTTATATATATACACACACAAAAACACACACCTTTTTAATCTGAAAAAACCACAAGAAATTACTGAAAATAGCTTATTTTTTCTCTGCAACCACTAATACTTGAAATCATGAATAGACAAATTTGTTTCAAAAAACTGCTTGTTTCTTTGTGCTTCAGAGGGAAACAATTCATCTGATTGTCTGCCAAGCAGCAGTGAAACTTAGTTTAGAGTAGTTGCAGATATAAAAGGGTTATAGCAATCAAATAAATAGCTGGGATATTGAAAATGCAACCTTATTTGGAGCTGCTAACTTTAATTTTAGTTTGTGTGCTATTCAAAGGAAAACAAGAACAAATATTTGCTTCCAGCCAGGTGCTTCACTCCCATATTGTGTAACGCAGCAGAGAGTCATCAGAAAGTCATCCTTTGATCTGGAAGTTTATGTAACATAAGTTTTTAGTCACTTGTCATCTGCGAAGGGAATTTCAAGATTATAGGAAATCCATTTGTCAGCCTTCAGAACAGTGAAACATTGAGGCACACCCACGCAGATAATTACATGTATATTGAAAGGATCATAAATATTTTCCAACAATTATCACTTTCTTTAGAGACAAGGTGAAGGTTACCTTTTCTTCACAGTGGCAAAGATGAAAATAATGGAAAGACACTTTTGGTGACTGAATACTAATTATGTGCTAAGATTGTATGCTAAAAATTTCAACATCTTAGAAGTAGAATACTCTTATTTGGAATGTACCCAAGTCTGTGACATAAAAGATTCACTGAAGAGCAAGCTATAACAGAAAAAATATATATATAAATAATAATTTCTTTAGTCAGAAGTGAAACTTCTCTAAAAACACCTCAGAGCAAAAAAGAAAATATGGAAAAGAATATAATTCTGTGATAAGCATTGGCTCTTGGATACCAAATTTCACAGCAAACAAAATAATCTTACCCTGAATCAGACATTTGCTCAGGGGAGAGGAAGGGAAAGGGGACAGAGGGGGAATGTTGACTTTTAAGGTTATCCCAAGCACTGATGGGCCAAACCTTAATAAAAGGCTGGATCTAAACTTGTGTTAGGAATAACTTGTACCTAGTGACTCGGTATGGTGAGTACTCACAAACTTTAGAACCTTTGACAAAGCTTTTCTCAACTTTTTTACAAGATGGGGAATTTATTACATCCTGTCCTATCTCTAATGCAGCAACAGAAAATACATTTTTCTCTGTAAATGGATTTGGGCAGATGCAGCAGCTTGCTGAATACGGATTCTGCTAAGGCTGAACTGCTATTAAAATTGTCATTGGAATAGATAAGGATTTTTATAAGTAGGTTTACAGAAACAAAATGTACTGAAAAATATGAAAAGTGATAACATGCAGCATTTTCACCAATAAATTGAGGCTTGTGATGACCAACAGTACATTTGAAGCCAGTAGAAATACACATTTCAGATAAAAACCATGTGATATATGAAGGAAAACATTGTTTGCCTGGAAAAAAATTCTAAAATAGTCCTTTTTCTGCACTTTTCCATGTTTCTGTCCTAGCTTTGACCTATTCTCCATGGCTGTGATCTGGTTGCAAAAAGCCAGTTAGTCCTAAAAGGATGCAGCCTACGTTTCAGAGAACTCATCGTACCAGGCTCCATCCTCTACTGCTGTACACTGAGCCCAAGGGGCTTCCCAAAGCCTTTGCCTCTGGCAACAGGGCTTTACCCAATGAGCATTTTCAAAAGAAATCCTCATTTTTCAGAAAGGCTTTTCAATAACACCAGATCTTGTTAAAAAAAAATAAATTAAAAAAAACCCAAAGAACAAACACACACACACAAACAACCCACAGGAAAAAAATCAAGCAACAAACCAAAAACCCGACCAAACAAAACTAGTCTGCCTCTGCTTTTAAATGCAACACTTATGGTTTGCTAGATCCACATGCTGAAAATGGGTAAAATCTTGAACAGTTTAGAAACGTCGCACCTCACTCAGGCATCTCTAAAAAGCACAGACAGCAAAAGTGCCCCCAAATTATCTGATGGTCTCCATTTTGTGGATTTAAATTAATTTTCTTGCCAAAGACAAAAGCAATCAGTGTGCAGAGCACTTGAAGCAGCAGCAGTCGCTGCATTGACACTACTTGCAAATCAATCACACTTCTGTTGTTTCTGTCCTACGGAAACAGTCATGACTTACAGGAATAAGCACAATTATATATTTATTTTGTGTGTCATTAAAGCCAGGAAGATTGTTCTATAAAAAATGTTTAGATATAAGAGTGAGCCAGAGGGAACTGAATCTACAGGCACCAGAGAAGCGTTGCCAAAAGATCACTGTAAATGAAATCTGTTTCATTTGCATTCAAAATAGGTTGGTAAGCAATTCTCCTAGAGAGCTTCCAGGGTTTTGTATGTTTTTTGAAAGATTATAGATTTCTAAAAAAACCCAGAATACCTGTGGCATAAATATCTCAGTATCAACTCTGAATGCTGGCTTTATAGGCTTAGTGATTATCCTACTCTTAATTATAAATAAAGCTCTTTTTTTTTTTAATAAGTTTCAGCTTTTTGTATATTATCTACCCTACTGGAAAATGTCATTTTGTCTAATTTGGGTCTTATGCTGAAAGATAAACATTTTTACCTTCTAGTAAATTGTCCTAAAGATTTTCAGTACCGCCTGGCAGACTCAGACATAAAGTGTAGCAGAAATAGAATTTCATTATAATAGAATTTCATTATAATAATGAAATTCCAATTTTATACTGTGATGAGATTAAGAAAGCCAGGTAACTTTACAGACTAAATGATGGGTATGTAAAACTGTAGCACGCAAAATATTAGGCTACTACTTTATTACTCAATTATGTATTAATATGGAATTAAAAGACATCATGGTGTGATTTTATTGCCAACCCCATCTGTTTGCAGGTTTTTTTATAACCAACCACTGAGTCCTTTCATAAGAAATTTCCTTTTTAAAGTGAATTACCATGCCAAGAGGAAATCTTTAAGAATTCAACAATCAACAGGGCTGATCAAAGCTGTTTAATAAGGACCTTATACTGGAAAATTGTGGTTATTCAAAGCATTCTCTTAGGATAATTTCAAACTTTAAGTGAAAAAAAAAACCAAAACCAGAACTTAA
>VWZY01004283.1:337062-391608 GCA_013399075.1 Chloroceryle aenea
AAAAAGGAGAAAGATCTCAAAATCTGCCCCAAAATACAGGATCTAATGTGGTTCAGCAGTCTCTAGTGGGGGATTTGGTGCTGTTTTTTCTGTCCTGGTGCTGGGCCATCACAAAGTTGCCCATCCCTTTGTGGACTGCAGCTAATGAATCCCATTTAGCTTAAAGGTGCCTCCGTTCCAGACTCAGCCCAGTCATAAAGAAAGGACTTAAAACTCACCTCCAGTGCCATCACAACAGCATTTTTTTCCTGTTTGTTTGTTTTTTGGTTGTTTGTTTTTGTTGTGTGTTTTGTTGTGTTTTTTTTTCCCTCCCCATTTGCAGCCAACACACAGAGAAGGTAGGAGCAGGTGGATTTGTTCTAGTTAATGTGGACAGGGCACATATGAAAAAACTCTGTCATGTCTAGTTCATGATGGTTATGTCTACCTTAGGGCAGTTTTTTGGTTTGAAGCAGCAAGGTGGTTTTTTAGTGAACCCCCAAATTATCCTGACTTCCCATGCATCGATTTGGTCTCCAGCATAGCTTTGGTATGTGTGAAATAATTTCCTCTGGAGGAAACTACAGCAGAAGCTCTCCCCCAGATGTTTACCAAATACACTCTAAATCCCACTCCCAAAAAGGATATAAGGATCCAGTTCAAAGGCTTGTCCTTTGGACAGCTTCAATCTATGTGCAAGGTGGAAATTCTCACTCCAGAGCACCAGGTTAAATTTGGTCTGAAATAAAATCCATCACAGTATGTAGCTATAGGGGGGCTCAGCTCCTCTTAATTGTTTCCTAACACAGAGATAGACTCTTATTGCCATATTCAACTTCTTCAGGTAAATAATTAACAGGCATATACAATGTACCCAGGTGTATGCAGAAAGAGCCATTCTCACTGTTCCACGATGCTCATATAAATCTATATACGCCACAAGTATCTCCATGTACTGCTTTTATTTGGTATTAAAACCAGTACATATGCACTGGCATAAACTCTTCCTAAAGTGCTGTGGAAATCAGCCTGTCCTCTTTGTCAGCAATAACCATTAGCCTGGGTATGAGACAATATAAGCACAGCAGAGATGGAGGGCCAAAAGCAAACCAATCTGCTTTCTCATCTTAAGGGAAAAGAATGGCATCATTCCAGCCTTGTGTAATTATTTAATTTTATTTTTTTTCCCCTGGAAGAACCTCGTGAGACAAATATCTAATTTTCTTGGAGTTCCCAAAGAGACAGCAGTTTTAAAGCCATGTTTCAGCATCCTGCGCACAGCACAGGCAGTGTGGAGCAGAACAGATGTCACCACGATCTCGCATAGAAACTAGGAAGCAAACAAGTGGCCTGTGTCTTCCCTATGCCTGCCAGCTGAAAGAGCAAGCGAGAGGCAGGCGTGGTTTGCAAACAAAATTCACTTCAAATCTCCTGAACAGCTCTCAGTAGTACAAACCATGGCAAAACTGAGCCCACACCTTAAAGCTTGATGATCTTCATAGCACTGTTTCTGCACATTAGCACCTAAGAAAATAAATGTCTGTGTATTTACATCAGCTTGTGGCTTCAACACCTACTCTGGCACCAGGAAGGACGATTCAGAGCTCACTCACATGCAGGAGCAGAGCACCCAGGGTCTCCCTTGTGAGTGCCTCTCCGAAAACACAGAGCAAAGATAATCCTGATGCGAAAGGAAAGGACAGGACAGGAATTAAACAATAACAACAGGGGAAACAGGAGAAAATTCACCAAAGCCAATGAATAGGTGGCCATCTTTCCTCCAGATGAATTAGGGCACAGTCAACATGCAGTACATGATGTGCTAGGATCCAGAAGTCCAAGGCTGTGACCAGTCAATCAGAAGGTGTCTTGTGAACATGGGTGCTGAGAGAAGCAGCACATTGTTAGCTGGAGGAATGCACGTCTAGCAGCTAATACAGGACCCTGAAACTGGCAAAAATGTTGAAGGAAAACCAAGGAGACAACCAAAACATTACCCTGGTGATGATGTCTGAGAGTCCTTTCTGAACAGTGCTCTGAGTGGAAGAAGAGTTGGCACTGTGAATAAGGATGGAGAAATAGAAGATGTAAAGCAGACAGTGTGATTCAGTGAGATGTGTAGTGGCTGATCACCATAAACCATAGTCATGATGACTGTGTTGGTTTCTTGGGCCAATCATGATTTAATCAGTACTTAAATATTTGCATTGCTATTCACAAAGAGTGGTCTATGCACAAACGTAGAGACATGTTCATAAAGATATTCAGAATGCAACCTCAAACAGATCTTCCTGTCTCTCCTATAAACCCCCTGCGCACTGGGTGTGTTATACCCATAGCTGTAGCCTCTCTTTGCCTCCACACTCCCCTAAAACTTTGCAGGCAACAAGCTCTTGCACACAAGCTGTGATCATATCCTGCTATTTGCTTATCAGAGTCAGCAAGGAAAGGGAACAGTGGTAAGGAGAAGATCTTCTGTTCATCTTCCCGTAGAGTTCCTATTCTGGAGAAACCACTTCCCCATTATCATTGTCCTTATGAAATAAGCTACACTGAGATCCTGTGCCCATCAGGAAAAGTAAATTGCAGTAGTTAAGAATGTGATAAATCAAATGTAGCTTCATGAAGTCATGCCCTGTGATATTTACCTAGAAGTGATGCACAACATTTCCCTCCAGGCAGTAAACAATACGAATTAATCACATTGTATACACGGAAAGGGAATGGCATCACCTCTGCTAGCTGTTCTGCTTTCTGTACTTGACACACCTTTGGGCCATTTCAATTAGGCAGTAAGTTTTTAGGGCAGCCAAACTATTTCCAAGGTAATAACAGTGACTGAACGAGCAATATTTATCTCTGCATGCAAATGGTAAACAGGGGACAATGAATATCTAAATTTAGTATTTGGCCAGGCACCAAATGTTGTATTAGAAAGTTATATGCTCCCAATGCCAAATTAGAAGTGAGAAAGGGAATGAATTATTGGGTACACCTCTTTGTCTTTAATTTACATTGTACCTCACACTAAGGTCTCTGTAGCAGCCTGATAATAATGAAACCAGAACCAACTGCTAGTTGATAGCAGAGCTGAGCAAAGCAGAAAGCAAATGAGCTCTGTATTACCTATCACCATTTGTCAAACGGCTGTTATCAGCCTGAAATCTGCCACAAGAGCAATCCCCAACTCTGCCTTTTGGTTAACAACAGCATGAAGGAGAGGATAGCACGAGAGAGGCAGCAGAGAGTCAAGTCATGCAAGTTCTGAATCACACCTCATAAGCCAGCTCTGGGATGCACCATCTGTGTGGGCATTTCAACACCAGGCCGGGCAGGAGCAGTTCAAACCCTTCTTTCAGGCTACGCCAGGATGTACTGACAGCTGAAAATGCAGCTGAAAATTAAAGTGTCTTATGTCATTCATTGATTCAACTCACGTTCTGACAGCACAGCAGGTAGCTGGGATGCAGGGAAGAAGGGGGTGCAGGTGCTTCCTCTCTGGCACCTCTAGATGTGTGCAGCTAAGATAAGGGATAAATCCATTCAACAGCACTTAAATCCCCTCTCATGGCAAAGCTGGGCCAAAGCATCCCATCTGGCTGGCAAGAAGAGGGGAGCAGCACCCAGGTACTTCAGGAGCAGCAATTTCAGTGGGAGACTACTGGGGATACACAGACAAAGGATCGACAAGGAGCTGGGAATACTTCACATAGACCGGCTACAACAGAGTGCATGTCTGACTGATGGAGCGAAGCTCATTTACACAGACTTTGTCTTTGCAGGAGTGTGTCAGAAGGGCTGAAGAGACACAGGGACCAAAGGAACAGTGAGATTGTCACTAAACTGCAACAGAAATCTCTGAGGTGCAAATCTGAACTGCTGGGTGAATTCTCACTTTTCGCAGAGAGCCCACACCTACAGAGGTGGGAGCATCCTTCAATCTTTCGTTTTTGCCCTTGAAAAGTTCTTAGTAGCACAATTTAGGTTTTATGGCAGATTCTGTAATCTGAGGCGGGTGTCACACACAGTAGCAAAGAAGCAGTGGAGAGGATCAGTTGCACTATGCCTCTCTCACCGTCTGATGGCAAGAAGTTAATTCACAACTCTAATCCTCATCACTGTCTATTCCCAGAAGTTTTGTGATGCTCTATTAACTTCTTAACTGTCATTAAAGTAATATTCCTCCTCCTCTGTTTGCAATACACCCCTCATCAAACATAGATGGCTGCCATTCATCTTGGGTGCTCCTACCAATAGATGAGCTGCTACTTTGAACAAAGGGCCTGGATGGCTTTGCAGGGTGAGGAGGGTGTGCAGACATCCCTGTGCCCTTCATGCAGATCCTGCTCTCTCAAGTGGCACTTATGCTTGGACACTAAAGCTCATCAGCAAAGTATGGGAGATAGCACACAGAGAACAGCATGGCCCAAAAACTTTCCATCTGTGCCATGGCTGCTGGGCCCGCTGGAAGCTGCTGCAGCTGAGCTCTCTGCCCACAGTCTCTCTCCCTCCCATAAGAGGGCCTTAAGAACACAATCTCTCTGGCTTGCTGTAGACACCTAGCCTGTGAGAGTGATCCAGTCTACTACTCTTCCAGTACTGAACTCCTACTGACTACAAAGGGATCACAGGGGGATTCCATAGTTTCATGCAGTCAAAGAAACCTTACCTGAAATGGCTGTGTGCTGCCTAAAGTTACAGAAGGCGGCACCAGCTCTGACAAGCAAGGAAAGAACAAGATTGCTGCCTGCATCTGTGCCTACTCTAGCATTTATCTTGAATAACAAATGTTTCTGGTTAAGACAACTACAGCTCTTTGCATTTTACCCCTCTCAAACATCTTGAAAGTGTTGTTTGGGTTTTTCCCCCTGAAGAAACCCTACTTGAAAATTGCATCCCATTTCCTACCTTCCATTTGACAACTTCCTGCCATTTGCTTAACTTCAGGGGACTGTCAAAGATGCTTTGGGGTTTTTTTTATGCTGTTCTAACACCTGTTTCACCTCGTTCAAGAAACAGTAAGTCCTGATTTAAGTTTATACAAAATTTAGTAAAATATAACTCCCCTTTGGGCAAGTTGACTCTTTTTATACTATAAAACTGGATAATTTTCTGGGAAATAGAATTAAATAAAAACATAAATTAGTGTAATACTATTTTTCTTACTTCTCCCTGGATTTCCCTGGTATAACATCAATTTCAGTTTTTCATGGTATTTAGCACTCATTAAGAGGAGCAGCCTCTTAATGATATCAAAATATTAAGTCACCAGTATGTTCATAAACAAAGAAAAGCTATTTAACCTCTTTTTGGGGAAGCTGGTCATACCAATGTACAAATGCACTGCAAGAAAGTTCTAGAGAAGCCAACAAAAAATTAATTTCATCCTATGAACAGAAGTTATAATAAAGAAAAAGAGAATAAAAGCATGCATTCCATGTCTTAAATGCTTGGAAATATAATAAATATGGAAGAATTTGGCAAATGTTTTGTTTTGCAGACAAGCTTCTCCCATTAGCACACAAAACCATAACCAGAGCTGTGCCATCTGCCCTCTCTACAGGCCTTGTCCACATATGGAAATGCCCTCCAGACAGTCACACATCTATCTCCATATCTTTGGGATCTATATTTGATTGCACATAGGCTTTGGATATGTGGCAGCCTACAGAGGAGTTTCAAGGTGCATTTTTACCAGGGTGACCTTTAAGCTGTAGACACCCCCTTGGAGGTGGAGTGGTTCTGGGCTGCCCTTTCCCATTGCACAACAGGTAGCTTGCAGAAGCTCTGAGGACACTACAGCCCTATTAGCTCAACAATGAATGTGTCCAGATCTTCTCATGTCTCCTAGGTCACCACTCAGGAAGTCTTACCTCTGCCTGAGGCTGTGCTTATGGCTTTAGGGCCAAGCAGAAGCATCCAAGGATGTTTTTATCCATGAATGGCCTACAGGCAGATCTTTTTGAGTTGTCACATCAAGCAGTGGCTCATCTGGTCAGTCTTGGCTGGAGGTGCTATAAGTAAATCCTGACAATGCAATATACCCACTTTCAAGACGATGTTTTAAGTCTTTCTGGGGGGGTCTTATGGGTTGGTTGGGTCTTTGTTTTGGTTGGTTGGTTCCCCCCCCCAGAAAAAGAAATAATGCTTTCTATAACCCCAAAAGCTCTTGGCATCAATACCAACATACATGGTATGGTTGGTGGCAATGTAAGTGAAGGCCATTCATAATACTCATTACAGAGATAGACTTTCAGTAGCTCTGCCCCTGGTGTTATGTTGTTCCTGCATGGAGGCCTGAAGTTCAAAACTGCAGAAGCCACCTCACACAACACCAATCTTCCCAGCGGCCTGAGCAAGCAGCAGGAAGACCAAAAAGAGTATTCACTGTAGAAACAGAGTTTGAGTGGATACCAGTCCACATGTCCAGTACATGTCAGAAGACAGATTTGGTTACATTCCAGGTGACCCTTCAGTTCTGACACCTTAGTAGGAAGGACCCTTCCCTGCCCTCAGGAAGACCTGATGAAATATCTTTTGTGCCAGATTTAGAGTGGAGCATCACTCTTGGTTCTCTGCTCTCACAGAAAAATACTTTCACAGTAGGACTTAGATGTGCACAAGACAAACTCTACTCCTCCCTTCATTTTGTGATTATGTATAGATCGTACAGGAGTGCTGCAGAATAAGAAACTGCTAGAATAAAACCCTCCATGACCACATACTTCTGTAACCTTTGGGGGAGCAGGACTTGGTTTTGAATGTTTCTTGTAAATGAACAGGAAAGAAATACCTGCTGAAGACATCAGCTCTTTCCCCAATGGAAAAAAACCCCACCATTTTTAACCAGGCCCTGAATGTGGACTGGTGGGATGAACCCCATGACTAATATCTACAAATAGGCGTCAGGCCAGGCACACCACCTCTTCCCACAAGCTGCGAAGCACTGGCTGGTACAGATAGCAAGTTATCCTTCAGAGTGACCATTTCCCCCTTTTATGGTGGGTGTCCAAAAGTTTTTTTTTTGTCTAATGCTAATTTTCTTGACAAATTTAAACATCTGATGACTTGTTCTTCACCAGTCTGCTTCTTGCAGACTCTTAGAGGTAAAGTGGACCTTGCACCCACCATGGACTCTCTGGCCATGGAGGTATTAATATTGCACAGGTTTATTTCCTTGAACTACACAACACAGCCCATACTGAGCTCCAGAAAACTCAAACATACACATCAATGCCTTCTCCATTGCAAAGGAAAACATATTTCTTCCCAATGTAACATATCTAACAAGTGTTTATGTGGCCTTTCTTCAGCAGGGATCACACCAGCTTATAGACATTAGAGCTGCCCTGCAGAATAACAGAGAAGAAAGACGACAGCAGCAGGGAGAAGAAGTTGTAAGCCCTATCCACGGCTAGGAAAGATAAATCAGCTGTTACATCCAATACTCTTATTTGGAGAGCAGACCTATGCAACCTTTAGATCACAGCTTGCGCCTTCCTCAGTGGTCTGTCTCGTGCCTTTTTCTGCTTGTATTTGATGTGGGCATCAACACATGGCTGCACTCTTAAAGCATTAGAGTATGTGTTTTTTCTCTTTGTATTACAAGAAAGAAAGGTAGAAACCAGGCACAACTGGGTCTCAGAGAAAGTTGCTTACTAAATATACACATTTTGTGAGGGTCCATAGCTCTTGTTAACATAGTTTTCTTGTTATCCTGAAAATACAAAGCAGAGGATTCAGAAATAGTTTTAAGTCTTTTACTCCACCTAAGGTTTAGTGAGTGTCCTGCACAGCAGGCACTGGACTACTATTTAAAACTTACTTAGGGCATTATAAACTCCCTAAGCTATGCAGTGACTTGATCTTAACGCCACAGTTTTCCTGCATGACTCTGACTAGTGCTCGAAAATTTCCCCTATTACCTGGGGAAGCTCAGCATCTGCCAGCTGCACAGGGATTCCCTAGTTCCACTCAAGTAAGAAGCTATTTCAGTGGAAAAATACACTGAAGCTGCTTTTTATCAGATCAGAGACTGTGATCACTAATTCAGTCAGTTCACAAGGACTCAGAGATCCAAACGTCTCCCTGCTTTTTCCATGGGCTTTGATGAAGTTGGCATTACCATGCTAAATTACAGTTCAGGACCGCTGTGCATGTACAGATTTATCAGAAGAAAGTTATTAGAAGCCTTCAGTGCAGTGACAATTATGGAGTCCCTGACACATAATTAACTAAGACCCCAAAGCATGCATTTTAATCAACCCCTGTTCAGCAAAGCATTTGTGTGTGTGCACTTAACTTCAACACATATCCAGCATGCACATAGGTCCTTTTGTGAACAGGGGAAAACATGGGAGCCGTAAGAACTGTCCTACTAATGATATTGGGGAAGCTACTGCCAGGATAAGATACTATACTACCTGGGTAGTGGCTTATATTTTCAAAAGAATCTATATAAATCAGAAGACAGGACCAGTTTCTAGAGTGACCTAGTCATGGTAACTATGTAACTATGGTGATTCAAGGGCAAAAATACAAGAGGAAATAATATTCTTTACCACATGGTATGTAGTTGGATACAAATTGCAAACTTTAGGCAGTAGAAATCTTTCTTCAGCCCTGTAAAGCTAAGATTCATCCCATTTGACCTGAGCTGGCTACAGGTAAGCTGTGCTGTCAAAACAAGCCACCCAGGATTTCTCTGTGGTCAGTAAAGAGCACCTCTAGATATCAATTCATCCCCTCCAAAGGTTTCCAAGAAAGGCATGTTGAATCACTCTGTTTCCGTGCTGTTGTTGGAAAAGCCCACACAACTAGTTTAAACACAGTTTCATCTGACCAAATGTACTTGTCCATCCAAGCTATCCATCTCTTATATAGAGCCATTGATGTTGCAGGCTAACATGCCACAAAGTAGACATCTAAACCAAGATGACTCATGGCCTTATACATACTTCTCTCCAATGTAGCCTGGCCTACGTTGACTAATTTAGGTCCACAGAAGAGGGCTTGATTCAGTCCCATAAACATAAGAACCTGTTTCAGACACTGTGAGTTATCACGTATGGCCACCAGCTGCCATCCCAGAAGGGCACAGGTCTGGAGTCATTCCCTTAGCACCATTACATACCATGGGACCTTAAAGAGTGAGATATGGACACAACCAACGCTCAACATTACCTAAGATGACCCCCTCCCTTTCTTCTCTCTTGTTAATGGCGCAGTGCAGGGTAGCAGATTTCCTTCTAATTGCCAGATAAAGCAAGAGACAAGAACAGGTGGCAAAGGCTGGGCATTTACAAACCTAATGGGTTTTCTTAATGAACCTAGGCAGCTAAGTTCCACTGCTTCCACTTTCAGCAGAGATCAGGCATGGATCATTTCAGAGCAAAGTGGTGTATCTTCCCAAAAACCAAAGAACCTACAAAAAACATGTATTGGCTTAGAAACTACTATGCAGCCTGAGCCTCTCTGTAATCCATTACAGCGGTGTAAAATGGAATAAAACTACTACAAGGTACTCTAATTCCATTTACTAATAGTCATAAAAGTATTTCAGATGCATCTGATGAACCGTTTAGAAGATAGCATTTTCCAAAGATGATTTGTAGTCCAACGAAAAGCCTTTAATACCTTATAAATTAGATTTTATGTACAACAATATTTAAAACCATTGCAAAGGAGATGGTTTTGTTGGTTTATAGTCACTGTTCAGTCCTCAGTGAATAATTTGTTTGAAGAAATTGCTTGGCTTCTGAGTTCTTCCCAATGAATCACAGAAGAGGAATGATATCATCATTTGTCATTTTTTTTATCTGCAGATGTCATTGTGTTCAGTGTAGCTCTACCTAGTTAATCTGCACAGCTCCTGATGAATTGCATTGAGTAAAGTATGCAAAAATTATTTTGTGCTTAACTAACATCCTGAGAGGCTCCACTGACAAACCAACTCCTACATGCTGCTAACACACAAACACTTTGCTTTTCCAAAAACAGAAGCTAGGTGTTCCAGAGAAATAGATGGGTAAATAAACCAACCATTAATTGATCTGCTGTAGCACTGAGATCAACTCCTTTGCTAGGTTGAAAGTGACTGCCACATTTTTTTGTTTGTTTGTTTTTCTGTGAGCTTTTGACATCCCTGGGCACTACCATGGCAGCTTGAAGCATACATCCGGTCTCGCTCCAAAGCTACAAGTATGTGGGAAGTTGTCTTACACATTTGCTTCATGCCATCTCTGAGCTGACATTTTTAAAGACTTTCGTTAAAAGTACAACTGCTGTTGCTCTCATTTCCCCTAGGAGAGTGGGAATTTCCTGCGAGCTCCTAGGAACATTAGACTGTTACACTGATTTTTTCCATTACACTCAAATACTGTAGATGTGTCCACTCATTTCACCTGGCACAGCCTTGCAGAATGAAGACGACACCAAACCACACTCCAAACGCACACAGAAAATCTGTTGCTGGGATTTCCGGGTATCCGGAAAGTCTTGAACAAACCAGTATCTCACCATAAAAGCCTCATGGAAGCAGCAGTGCTGGATAACACTCCTAGTGATTTGTGGGGTGTGCTCCTTTAAACACAGACTCAAACAAGGTACCTCTACCACCTCCATTCAACTTTCCCCACCTACAGCTTGTTCTCATAAAAAAAGATTAAGAGAAGGAAGCTGGGAATCTGAGCAGCACTAGGCTGCCATATACTTTTTTTTTTTTTAAGTATGTACCAAGACCTATGTTATCATCAGCTTTTGTTCCTTTCCACCCCGCCCCAAAGCAGCAGAAAGCAAATGCCTTATCTTCCTCATCCTCACAAAGGGAATCTCTGAGGTCAGCTCTAACAGCAGCAGAGAAGGAGGAAACCTCTGAAACAAAACATCTCTCAATTCACTGAATTTCATGACTTTAGACACTCCATAGTTTCCAGCAAACAAAGAAGTGCCTAACATGTAATTAGTCCTTTCCATTTTAGTTTATTAAGGAGCAGCTTTCACACCTGAAGCTGCATATCATGAATTCAGTACAGACTACAGAGGACCATAAATCCACCACAGCCCAATAGCGCTGGAAGGAAAAAAGGAAATTCTGACAACCTTCCCATCCCACCCTCCCCCACCAAAGAAATGTTTGGGAAACATAAAATCCATTTAGAGGAAATTATTAATTTACATATCTCTTGAATGTCAATTTATACAACATCAAAGTCACCATTTTCCTTTACAGTTTACACAGAAAAAGTAAATGTGGAAAAAATCTCCTTTCCTGACATGTCCAACAGAAACATTACTGACTCCAGCATAAGGCTATGGCTCTGCAGTAAAGCTTGATTACTATAATGCACCATGTAATTCTCAGTTATTTACTCCATAAACTCTCCTACTCTAGCATAACATGTCCTTCACTCCAGCTCAGCTCATCATTTTAACCAGTATAAACTGGGTTGAAAAAAGTATTTTCACTACAACAGAAGAGGATCTACAAGCAAATTGTGTCCTCATGGTTACATTTTCATGATACACAAGAGTCTTAGGAACACTCCTGGAGATCAGCTCCACTGGGTATTGAATAACCACCACACCAAGAAGAATTTGGGCAACACTTACATGACTAAATCCAGGGTGACTACATAAGCCAGCAGTTCAGTAGACTCAGTGCCCTCTTTCCTCCATCAAGGATACCAAATAAGCATTTGCACCATTCACATCTCTGCCCACTGTTTTGCCTCCTCCTACATACACCACATGCTCTGAATTGCCTATGTATTTCCACCTTCCCACTGAAGGGATAAACATTTACCAAACCTCACCAGTTCACCCAGTGCTCACGGCAGGGAATAAATCAGCAAAGCAAATGCTGCTCTTACCTTCTCTGGCCATTGCTCCACCCACTCTTGCCTTTGGAGCAAGCTTTTAACTACCCCAAGTGCAGCTGGACAGGAAAGCCACTGGTATTTAATCAGAGCAGCTGGTTGATGTGAGTCAGCTGGGACTTGGTCCTCTAACCTGAGCAAGGCAGCCCCGTGTTCAGTAAATCCCACCTGCTCTCACTCCATAAAAACTCAAACAGCAGTTATTCATGGGCACTGCTGGCACAGCAGACCAACAGAGACTACCGATCAAGACTTCAGTACAGGTTTTGGTTGAGCTGCGTGCAACATAAGCTATGAAAATAGGAAAAGGCAGCAGGGGAAAAATTTCCATCTTTCCCATTTTGGTGTTATCTCTGCTACTGGCAGTACACCTCCTATGGCTTTCACTTTCCAGGCAGCAAAAACATAAAAAGAGCTGTAAATCCTGAGTTTCTGTCTCACATCTAACACAAAACCCTTGGAGTCATTCATTTCACCTGCTTTTCAATCAGCTGCATCAGTACCACTGACTATAGCATTCACATTCTGTCCTAGCACAGTAAAGAACACGTTGCAGAACTTAAGCTAAAAGAAATTAAGAAACTCTTATACCAAAACCATAGTTATCAGCATGTAACTAAAGCATGCATCTAAAATATCCCAGCATAGCCCACACTTCACACTGGCGTGAGCACCAGGATACTTAAACCAAAAGATCAAAATCAAGGCTAGAAGGCGTCTGCCACTTTTCCCAAATCAGTGGGAAAGACTGAAAAGCTGCAGGTGCTTTTGATTCCTATCAGATGTAAAACATTTGCTAGAAAATTGAGTTGGTAGAGTCTGAGGTGAAGTCCTGAAAATCTGTTATTTTACCTAATTTGTTGTGCAATTTCAAAGGCACCAGTTTAGTTTGATTTAAGTATATTTCTGAAGGAATAAGGAGTAGTTTTTCTTCATGGAGCAAATGCTCCCAGTGTAAAACTTCTGTCAGCCAAAAGGGACAAAAATTTTACTTAAATCTGCAGGGGTTTTTGTGAAAACAGAAGGAAGAAAAAGTAGAAAATACCATGGGAAATCACCCAGAGGGGAGATTTTTTTCCTGCTACTTTTCTTTGCATCCATTCTTTATTCATCAGTCTTGAAAAATTCTAATTCTTTATCAAAAACCCAGGCTACGTTTTGAACTTTATGCCTTTAGTGAGGTACGGAGCACTGAGACACACAGCACAGCAGATGCTGCATCACAGCCTGGGTGTACAGTTTGGACTGCCAGCACCCACATGCAGAAGAACACTTGCAGGGTAATTTCATCTCATCAGGGAAGATAAAAATAACATGTGACAGACATGGATGCTCAAAAAGCTGTTCTATCATGCACATACGAATGGAAAACTCACGCAGGAATCATGTCCATGTTCTGGTATTATTTTTTGAAATTTCCCACCAGAGACAATCATTTCTGAAAGAAATGGAATAAGGCAAAATGAACTTCAGTTCTTATCAGAATGGAGTTAAAAATTCTTGTCTGTTTTTTAGCCCAGTCAAAGTACCTGCTGCTTTGCCTAAGGAATATAGGACAATAGATGTAGGAAAGTGTTAAAGATGCTGTTTAATTTACCCCCTTTCTCAAGGCAAAACTCTTTAATGTAACTTGAACATTCGTGTCCTACCCATCACAAGCAATCCCATTCGTGTCCTACCCATCACAGCATCCCCAAAAGAAATGTGCAATTCTTGAGGCATGAAAAAGATGTCAGATACTACCCCATAGGAATATCACAAACCAGGCTGAGCTCAGAAGCCAGATTCTCATAAAGGAAGCTCTGATACCTGTGTCCATTCCACCAGCTTTGGTCAAATCCCAGGCAGATGTAAACCCATATGGAACAGACCGCAGGACCAAGATGCTGTTTACATGGAAAACCTGTCACTGTGAAACAATGTTATCTGCATCTGTCAGCTAAATCTCATTTGAGAGAATATGTCCTGCCAACAAATGCGGGCTACATCTTTGTGAAAGGCAGGGCCAATACATTTTCAGTGCCACTCCACAGTTTTTAATGCGAGTGATAATATTTCTAACATACTACCTTCCAAATGCTGCAGCACGACATGCTTTATAGGAACTAATGAATCACACAGTAAAAACTAATTGCAACTTACATACTGTTGTGAGCTGAGTTTTGCAACATAAAAGCAATCAGCCAGCAATTAAAATGCTAATGTGGGGCTGAACCTCGTGTAACGGTTTGCCAAAATCCATTGCAATACAGTGCTTCCTGCAGAAGTCTGAACAGATGGAATTTAGTTAGCAGGTAGTCATTTCATCAAGCTTATAAACTTTACTGTGCTGAAGGAGGATCCCCACCATGATGCATCACCTATTTCCAGTATTAGAAACGGTGGTAAAAGATCAGGATACGTTTTCTTCTTTTGACTGGCTTTTTCTATTCACATGTAAATGATGAATAAACTCTTACCAAGTCAGAAAGGAGTGGTACAGGGCAGATGCTCTTTCTAAACACAGATGTCTTCAATTGCTTTTTGTTGTAAAATGGATGGACTCCCAATGTGGCAGTGGTCATCACTAAGCCTACTTTTGTTTTTAATTATAAAAGCTCCTTTTCACAGATTCACTTATGCAAGATTATGAATAGAATGAAACAATTACATTTTAATTGGGTTCACCCCCCCACATCCACTTTTTCTTCATTACATTCCTAATACTAAGACAATTGAAATACATTAATTAATTCAAGTGGGGAATTATTAATTTTCAACATCATCAGCCTTAGAGAAATTGCCAGTGGTCCTGTAACAAAGCTCCCAGGAAGATGAGGAGCTACAGACTGTGCCCTGTATCCAGCTCTAGCACCAGGCACGTGAATCTTCGTTTTCCCTGAGGACAAGAGATGTCTCAGCAAGGTATGATCCTGGAAA
Organism: Chloroceryle aenea; assembly: GCA_013399075.1. Taxonomy (NCBI): domain Eukaryota; kingdom Metazoa; phylum Chordata; class Aves; order Coraciiformes; family Cerylidae; genus Chloroceryle; species Chloroceryle aenea. Next base: position 351,837 of record VWZY01004283.1, read on the forward strand.
GTTAGTGAATTATTCTTTAGCAAGCGTCATTCATTGCAGGTTAGCTTTTAAGTTTGTTCAATCATTATTGGCAGCAACACTGCAAAAGCACAAACAGGCTCTAAAGCAAATTAGTAACCCCTTTGTACTAAGTCATCTGAAAACAGGAACCAGGGAAGGAGATGAGAGTAGGCACTGGGAACTTGACTGGGTGTACGTGGTGATGCCACCTAAAGTCCTATCAGCTGAACACAGGACCTGGAAAGTTAATGAGAGACTCAAGAATGAGTGTCCATGCCTGCTTGGATGAAGCTGTCTTTCAACCACAGGAAATCTTGAGTAACGGAGTCTTGGCTCTCAGGTCCTGGCACTTCCCCAAGCACAAAAGCAAGGCCGGTCCCAAGACATACTCAGGCACAGATAATTAATTCAGATATCAAAAATGAACTGAATTGTTTTCTTCTCACTTGTCAGTGGCTTTCATAGCTTCCTGATGGTCCTCATTCAAAAATAAAGCTATTTTTGTCTTTGTTCAGTCTTTTCCTATGCAATGCTGTACAGGACAGACTGCATGGAGGACCATGTTCCTTGCTTAATAATCACTTCCCCTCCTTATCATTTTATCCTTAGCATCTCCAAATGCCCACTTTTCTCACTCCACCCTGAGCTCAAGAACAATATGAAGCTAATGCTCCCCGCTGAAGGCCAGCAGTAAAACCCCATGCTCTGCAAACCCTTCACCATCTGCACTCCCCTTCCAAGCATCCACCCTTAAAGGAATCAGAGTACAAATTACAGCGATGGTCTGAAGGTATGGCATACCTATAACATAGAAGATGCCCCAAAAGGTAAGAAATACCCCCCTGTCTGTTCAGAAGAATGGCAGAGCTCCTAAACAAGAGGAGACGGGCTGGGGCTTGCTGCCATCTTTCACTGCTGCAGCTCTACCAGCACATCAGAACAGAAGGTGTCATTCTGAGCCTACTTTAAATTTATGAAGTAGTAAACCTATGGCTCAGGGTGACAAAATGTGAATTGCCATTAAAGGAGTGTCCTGGACTCTAAAAGAGGTCTGTCAACAGAGGAATTGGAAACTTAAAGCATGACTTCCCAAATTACTGCTCTTGAAAGAAAATTGCCAGGAGGAGTGTGGGGGCTGAAAGCACATTACACATAAAAGTGTCTTTCATGAGAACAGGGCAGAGCCTCCATCAGCCAGACTAGGAAGGGAGCAGGATTCACAAAATCTTAGTATTCACAGAAGTCATAGAGATTTGCTTCTACCTGTCCCCCTGGGAACTCCAGTATAGTCAGGAGTGCTTATGATAAATTGTCAAAAGAGCAGAGCTCTGGTGTTCACCCTCACAGGCAATGCATCAGCACAAACACAACACGTCTTTCCCAATGAGGCCTTTATATTAAAAAATAAAAGCTGCTCTTCTTTAAGGTCCTCAGTACAGGGAAGAGGAGCAGTAGCTTTATTTCATGTCAGGGAGCAGAGACTGTGGCTAGGTAAAGGATATGCCCCAACTCCCACAACATCTTGGGTAAACCACCCAGTGCCATCCTCATCACATCATTCTGCCTCACCTACAGCAGCCCATAAGGAAACAGGCAGTAAACCTCCAAATCCTTCCTTCCAGACACTAAGCTCACAAGCCCACACACTTAACACTCACCAATGTATATGTCAGCTGGTGCCTATATCACTACCACCATTTTCAAGCAGTTTATTTATCTTGCAGTGGGTGCAGACACTCCAGCCTGACCCAATTCTTCACTGTTTTATTGGTAACTGTGTCCTCAACACCCATGCACTGTATAAAGGGGGCAATGGGTATAAATAGCTCTAAGCAGTGGAAGTTGACTGAAATTACAAACACATTAATGAAATAATGTTGGTTTCTATCTGTGGAAAATCTGACGCTCGTAATGTGTTTCTATAGACACTTGTGACAAGCTGCAGGCACACACATTATCTATTTTTTACCAGGCAGAAAAAAGCTACAGTGCACTTTCGAAGCATAAATACACTGAATGTAAAGGTAAGCAAATGAAAGCAAAGCTGAGACACAAGTTGGACATGATTAAAAATACTGCTGGAATCACAGAATCATAGAATGGCTAGGTCTGGAAGGGACTTCCAAAGGTCATCTAGTCTAGTCCTCTGCAGTGAGCAGGGACACCCTGAACTAGACCAGGCTACTCAGAGCCTTGTCCAGCCTCAGCCTGAATATCTCCAGGGATTGGGCCTCAACCACCTCTTAATACTTTAAAGTATTAAGTTTTGTCATTCCTCTCTGACACCTTGGGATAAATGTTGCAATAGGGTTGGAGATCTCATTTCACTGTGCCCTGGGAAAGGACTGGGTTCAGACTGCCTGTTCTGGGAGTCTGAGAAAGACACTCAATGAGCTCATAATATTTCGCTTCATGGAAAACTTTTGGATAAATGGGAATCTGAGCATACATGAAGCTATGCTGTCATATTACTGTACCTGTGTGTACCACAAAACATGTCAATGAGCAGTGAAAGCAGAAAGTTCTCTGTTTTAAAAAAACAAACCCCACAACAGTATCCTGCACAGAAACAGTATTTTCAAGGAAGGCACAAAAGCAACCAGATAATCAAAACAGCTCTTTATTTTCCAAAGTTAAGCTTTCATTTGTTTCATTCTCATGCACCTGTCTAATAGCACAGCAGAGTGAAGTGAGGAAGATAAAAATTACTTCTGTGGTTAGGAAGGAGATTGCAATAGGAGTGTAATGCTCAGGAAGAATATGAAGGAGACAAAAGTGTACAACCATGTCAGAAAGAAAAAGTACTAAAAAGCACTTTATTTTCTAACATAAGGTCAGAGGAGGAACCTGCTATACCATGTTTCACTCCTTTTCGAGCAAGAGATCAAGCAGTAACTGCTCATTGCCTCTGGAGCAAGCCCCAGGTAAGAAAATAATACAGGGAAAATATCTCAGACTGTTACCTCACAGGCAAACATTCACCTGACACTCCACTAGCAACTGGGGAATTTTTCAAGAGCAACTTGAATGTCATTGCAGGAGCCACAGTCCTGCCCAGGGCAATAGCTCTCACTGTGGGAGATAGAAGTTCAGAGTCATTGAGGACTGTCCCTGAGGTGGGGCTCAGCTGCAGGACATTGGCCCCTGGCTCCCTGTGCACAAGAAAAGACCCAGAGAGGTGAGTTTTATGTACAACACAACGCCTGCAGTATGTAAATGTCCTCACAGACACTTAGCATCAGCACTGTGAGAAACAAGGACTGCTCTTCAGCAAAACAGAGTGGAGCCCCTGGGGTCAAGGATGAAGCCCAACATCTAACTGAGAAAGAAGCCAAAATGGGAGTCAGACCATTGGAGAAATCAGAAAACTGATTACTGAGTAAGGGACACATGCAATCTAGAAAGGATAATTACCCAGGTCTTCCTCATCTCTGAGATGGATTAAAAAAAAAAATAAACAAAACCACAAACAAACAAGACACAAATGGGCATGTTTTTGTAGGCTTGGGCTCCTGCAGCAGGTCCTCATGCCCAGATCTTCTCCTCTCTTAAAATCCTCATTATAGGGCACTACAGCAGCTGTTGCCAGATGCAGACTTTCTTTTTCTCAAGAAGCACTAATGAGATATAGAGGTACCATGGTCCACAATATATTGGTGTCAGTAGATAAAGTTTTCTTCATATGACCCACATTGATACAAGTGCTGACAAGGAACCATCCGTCCTTGCCTGGGAGGAAAACGGACAAACTCAGGAACTTCAAGGATCAACACAGTGAGATGTAAACCTTCAGAGGCATTTCTGTGTTGTGGCTAACAATCTTTCAAGCGGTGAACCATCTCTGCTTCCCAAAACCAGCCCATAAATCACCATCATGGAAACCAGGGAATATATATGAAAATAAAGGAAAAAATGAAAATGGGCCAAAAGGAAAGGATGCTAGCTACAAACAAATCATCAGCCTTCCCAGAGAAAACAAGAAAATGAGGGATAAAGAAACAACAGAATGGAGAGCGCAAGGAGGAAGAGTGCAGATATGAGAGGTGTGAGAGAATGCTGTGCCAGTGTGTAAATCCCTTCTGTGCTATAGTCAAGCTCATAAGAAGGAAAAGAGCAGGAACAGAACAAAAATAGGTCAAGGAGTGAAGGATGTGGGAAATTCAAGCTATTTGAAAGAGACATATCTAGGGATCGTGATTTGACAGCAGTGGGATGGGACAGTGGGAGAAGAGGTAACAGGAAGAGGAATGAAAGGAGCAGGAGAGGAGGTACCCAGGCACTGGTGGGATAACTTTCACCAGAAAAGAGTTATGAATTTTTTTTTTTAAGTAACATTGCATGAGTTTATCCCAGCTGGGCAGTGGGTGTGGGAGGTTTTCTTACCCTTACTATAAAATGCTAGGGTATAAGTCAAGATTCCTTAAGCCAGGTCAAGTGGCACTGGTTGAAACCACTGAGCACCACTGGTCTGCCCATGCTCTGTTGGACCCCACAACAGCTGAGAGAGGTGAAGTCAGGGAAATGCAAAGCAAGCATGTCCTTCATGACTGAGAGTAATCGAGAAAATGAAGTGAGATGGGAAGAACTGAAGTCCCTGTGGAGGATACTGACTTGGTACAAAAATAATGGGCAAAGTCAGAGAGGTGAGATTTGATGAGGACAGAAACATCAGGTCAGTGAGATGAAGGCTATAATTGAATATAGTGAAGTGGTAGCAGAGGTAATTAGGGCTCAGTAAGCTGCAAAGGGCACAAATTAAATGAGGATAAAACAGAAGTTAAAGCACAAAGACAGTCAGCGTGCTGGGTTTCTTTGCCAACGGCAATCTGGCTGATGAAGATCAATTAATTTAATTCAAAGAGCTAGGATGAACCAGGCCTCCTGGGAAAACAGTTTGGGTTGTAAAGAGGAAGAATAGAGCTAGTGAGAGAACACCGGGTAGTACTAAACAAAAGTAATTTGGGCTCAAAAGAAGATAAGAGGGAGCTGCCATGAAAGGAGAAATTAGGAGACAGTGCTGGCAGTGCAAGGAGGAAAATGTTGAAAGAAAGTTTAAGAAAAGGATCAGAAAGCAGGAAAACTGAAGAGAGGGAAGGAGAGAAGAGCACTATCAGAAATGGGAAGAATGAGAAAGACAAATTAATTTGTCTTGTTGTCATGATGCCAGACTGGAGAGGTGGATAGTTGACGACCTACCAAATCCAGCATGCCTCCTCTAGTCAGTGGCAAACACACCTTCCCGATGAGCAATCAGTGGAACAGTTCAACACTCTATATCACCTGCTTTTCTCCTCCCTTTGTGCTGAAGCCACGAGGCTTGTTGAAATTACCAGGTGAAAGATACAGAGACATCCTTCCTGTTAGACCATGGAAATTATCAACTGGAAAACACCACTGGTAATTTTCAGGATTTCCCTCTTCTCTACTCAATCCTGCTTCAGGAAGTCTGGCTTTGTGGTCAGAAGTTCAGCTGCACTGAACCACTTCCCAACCCTTCACAGGCATTTGGCATTCTCAGAGAGCCAATATGTGAGGACTCCTTCACCACCTGGTACCATGAAGGTTCCTAGGTTGGTGCTGGGGAGATTGAGTGGGAAGTCTCAATTAGACAGTATGGATTGACCCCTTGACACAAGCCTGGCTGGGTTCTCTAGTGCTTTGAGAAGACTCTACCTCCATCTTCCCTATCAAAACCATCCAAAGGGCTTTGAAGCCCAAGACCTGGACATCAGTTCACACACTAGAAGGAGGTAACTTTTAGGTGAATGAAACTTGGCTCTTTTGGGTGTGATGGACCAGGACCAGAAAGTAAAGGGTTTGTAAACAGATCTGTCCCAGTCCCCACATGTTGGGTCCATTCCTCCTGGCTGGATTTTGGCACAGCAACTTTCATCGGCTTCTGGGACTCAACAGATTCTGTATCCCTCAGAGTGTACAGGAAATGTCTTGTTCCTCCCTTTATCCTGAAGGCTTCAGTGTGGGCATACTCCCTGACTCTCTTCAGATTTTTCTGGTCACCTTCTCTAGTCCTGTTAGTGTCTTCCAGTCTGTGCACACCCCAACCTCATGTCAAGGGTGGTTTTCCCAGTTAAGCGTGCTCTGCTGCTGGCTGGGAAGGAGCAGCTGCTCTCTCCTAGGGTCCTAACTGACCCGAGGTGACAGACAAGGTGATGAGGCTGACATTTTCCCTGATACTGCACAGCTCTCCACACCTTACCTTCCATACCTAATAGATAAATGCAGGATTAATCCTCAAACATCTCGAACCCATGTTAATTAGATTTCAGCCTGGAAGGACACCACTGTGGTGAGATTTTTCATGATACCAATTCAAATAAAGATCAAAATAGCCTTTGAGAAAGATATTTTTCTCTTCCCTGAGCTGTCCATCCAAGATGTCCAACAAATGGAATTTATCCTAACTCTGCCAAAGACAGATGATGGATATAGGCCAAATGTAGAAGTGAATTTACCAGTAGAGCAAAATATGCTACAGATGATGGAGGTCTTTCTTTACTTTTATAAGTTCTTGAGAGGACATGCAGTAATTTGTCTTAATACCATCTAAGCAAGTTTGCAAGATGGTTTCCCACTGTAGGACTGTAAATAATGCTGATAAGAAAAATAATATGCCACTTGAATGGTGTATATCCCAGCCAGTCCACAATAAGGACAGAGATAAGGACAAATGGACACCTATCTGTGTTATTATGTGAAAAAGAACATTGAGGATTACACATTTGCCTTGTGTGCAGACTAGTTACTGTTGGACTTGACCACCTTCATAAAACACGCTTAGATATCCTGATTGGGAGCTTATCTGTATCAGTACCTGATGTTTGTATTATTATTAAAATTTTTAGTCAAATGGGCTGATCTACACCACAAAAACAACATGAACATGAACTGTCCATTTATTATATGAATCCTGGTAGTGTGAAAATAGCCACAGAAGATGAAACTCTAGTTCCCAAAATTGGGAATAATTTTCTCTCTTTATTTTTTCTGGGGGGCAGGGGAGGATGTTTTTGGGTTTTTTTTGGGTTTTTGTTGTTTGATTGGTTGGTTGGTTTGTGTGGTTTGGGGTTTTTTTTGGGTTGTGTGGGTTTTTTTCTTCCTCTCTTTTTCTGTTTTGCAAGCTGGCAGCTCTGGTACAGAATGGATAAAGCATTAAACTATTTGCTTAATGGCTGAAAAGCCTCTTCAGTGAAGATAAAATAGAAATCCAAAGGAAAATATGGCTAAAATCTTACCTGAGAAACACGTCAAACCAGAAAAGACATTGCTGCTGTTCTTTTCGCATACCCACTGTTATAATTTCTGACTCGGCAATTACAGAGTGATAACCAAAATTGGCAGGGCTGGCACTTGCTGCCTCCTCTGAGAAGTGAGAACTGGAGCCTTTCCGTGGACTCCCAGCACAGGCTTGTCTCCTATAGTCCAAGCTTGACTCAATGCCAGAGAAGACTTTTGCAACGTTGGCTGCTTTTTGTCCACTATACAGTAGAAAATCTATGAGTTGCATCTGTTTTTTCTCCTTAAAAACTGGCCTGGGCTTCTAGGACTACTTTGATTAAACTGATCCAAGTTATGCAATCAGTCCAATTTATATTCCCAAAACAAAAGACAGAAGTGCTCTGACTGGAGTCTATATTTTCTGTCTGATTGCTTTTCATTTCACACTTCTTTGTTTTAATTACATTTTAAGATTAAAAATGGGGATTGTAGTTAGTTGCACTCAATGGATATTGTACAGATTTAAGGGTCATAGCAAAAGGAAGGGAAAAAAGACAACTAATACCTCATTGTTTACTGTGGTTCCTATGACATGTGCAGTCAAGTGCTGAGTGAGTTTTAATAGAAATCTGGCTTGATTGTGATTAAAGCAAGAAATTGCTAAATTAATTTTTCAGCTCAAATATATGGGCTTTAAATTTTTAAACATTTTTTTAGCCTTAAAAAGCTGATTCTGCAAAGCTTCCTTGACCTCACTTATTGCAACCAATTATAAGATGGATGGTCTGATTTAAAAGTATCAGTGTGTTGCAACAGCTGGCCAAGTATATCTTAGACAGCTCAACAAGGAGATGGTGGGGAGGAAGGGGACACATTATGGATTTTATGGTTCCTTCCATTAAGGCAGTAAAAATCCTGCTTGGCTAGACAACAAACTCATTTTTAAATTAATAAGTAACAAAAACAAAGCTAGTGCTTATTTGATTTAATATTATTACATTAATATAATAATTAATTCTTTAAAAGCTCTTCCTTTTCTCTATTCTCATTCTCAACAACAGTAAGAAAGATTTGCACACAGTTTTGTACCAACAGCCCCCAGCTCCCTTTTTGTTTCCCCCATAATATGGCTTCAAGAGAGATGCTACCAGCACAGCCAGTAATTGTTCACAGCTCAGCTGGTGAAGAGCAAAGTGGCTCAGAGCACGTAGGATGTCTGAGAGAATTCATAATGTTATACCACATCTTGCACTGCTCTTATATCAGACCTTAGATATAATCTTTACCATGTTGCTATGAAAAACCCAGTATCTGCACCTATCAGAACAGATTCCAAAGCTCCAGAGGATGGCAGGAAGATACTCATGAGGAAGCAACAATTTTCCAATGTTCAGAGCTTGTCTTGAGGGCCAGGGGAATGTCACACTAGTGGTTACACATAGAACTTTATGATCTCAGCTTTTTAAAAAGTAGGTCCTGTGAAATTACATAGGAAGCAGTATATCCCATCAATGCGTCAGGATGTTGTCTTCAACTGCACCTTCACAGGTTTTTCTTCCGTTATGTCTCATTAAATGATGTACAAAGGGGGAGATATGTGGCTGTGATTTCCTGAGTTCTTTACATCTGGCGTTGCAGTCTTAAAAATTTCTGACATACCTTTCATGGTAGGAAATAGATCTAATAAATTGCAGCATCTTCTTGCTCTGAATTCTCTTTAGGCACCAGGATACTGAATAATGGGACTTAAATAAACTAACTAAAACACTTACAAAATCCATGACAGCCTAAGTCAAGAAGAGGAATAATACCAACAACTCTTCTTGTCCAAAGCTTTGCTGACTGTGAAATCATTTCTCTGTCAGGAAACAGATTCACATTTTTTAAGAGCATAAACCTGCTCACAACTAACTGAACATTAACTTCACTGACCATAAAGGCCAGCAGTCTAAGCATCAGGCATCTTAATGATGCTGAGAGTTCTCCAAAAGGATTGAACTACCAATAGCTTATGAGATGAGGCCCTCACTGCAAAACTTAATGAGAGTGTTTAGTTAGATGTACTTCTTTGGCTTGATGGAGCATATCCCCTTTGACTGTCAAAGGAGTAGAGGTTACCAGCCACACCATAAACCTGTCCACTTAGCTACATGAACCCAGCCACAGACACCAACTGACTTCTAGACACCATTGGAGGTGCCTAATTCTTCTCCCCTTTCTAACTCTAAAGAACAATTAGCTGACAGTATAAAATGGTATAAGATGGCAGCTGTGTGGCTGAGGAAGTAAATTAAATGCTAGGACAAAAGACACAATTACACTAGAAGAAGAAAAAAAAATTGAGTTTTATGAAGAATACAATGCACTAAACAAGAAATTGAATAAAAAATATATTTTTTTACTCCATCCCATTCAGTTTCTCATACTGCCCTTATTCCTCAAAATTGCAGTGTGAACCTTCAAATATACTTAGGCAACTTTTATCATTAGAAATTTGGGCTGAAAAGCCTTCCAGACAAAAATTAAGTGTGTCACTCCCTAGGGCCCTGTCAGGGTCCCCAGATGACAGAGTTGTAATACCTCCTTCTGCAGTTCTTGGATTCTTTACTTTCTACTCTCTGAACAAAGTTTAGTAACTTTGCATGGTTGCAGTTCTTTATTCTCATGCCCATGAGTGATGTACAGAATTCAATCAACAGTTGTAACCTTCCCCCACATTTTTTTTTCCTGTTCTAGCTCAGTAAAATCTTACAGAAATGTTTTCTTAATCAGTTTTATAGTTTTTAGAGACACTCCTATAGAACACGACTAACTCCCAGTTCAAAGTGAGGGGCTGGAATAAAGAATGGCACTGCTGAAAGCAGTGCTCTCCACATCTCAGCCTTAAAAACAGACACAAGGAAAATGAGATACCTGCTATTTTCTCATCCCTTGTTAAAGTCACAGATCCAAGGCAACCCATCTAAATACTCTTGTACTAAAGGGTTAAGTTCCCTAAAATTACCTTCTTCTACTTGCTGCTTCTTCCACCTAAAGACTATTTCCAGCATTGAAACAAGTAGGAAAGCGCAATTCCACTTTACAAATGGAAGGACCTTTCCACCTCTCACCCACAGATTTTTCACAGATGAGTTCTTCCAGAACACTTACTCCATCAAATCTAGGGAATGGTGTGACTCATGGATAATGAAGTGATATTGGCATTGCAAAATAATAGAGTTGAGTGAATTTAACAAAAAAAGGGAGTGAGTTGGTAGAATAGACATCAGCTTTGCAAAGCCTGAAAGGTTTCATGGTATTTTAAATGCCTTTTTTTGTTGAAATTACAAGGAAAGCCTGCCAATGTCAGACAAAATCCCCATTTATATAAAGTTTCCAATTCTCCCTGCTAGAAACACATGTTCCATTAAACTAAGCATGCAAAGGGTTCCCAGTGGACAATGTCAGCCTGCTTTTGAACCAGGGCCCAAGGTCATTGCTGGATTATTTTAGTCCTCCATCCTTAGATTTTCAACAGGGCACATGCAAAGGGAAACTTCTTCACCAAACCTTACCTCAGTGTAGCAAGGTAGAGAATACTCAACTGCAGAGGAGAACATTCTTCTTTAGGTTCTGTGCTAAGCATTTAAAACACACAGTACTTAAAAAAAATAGATTGAAATTAATTAAATCAATTGCCCAAGCAAATTGCTTTTTCAAGTGTAAGTATTATTAAGCATTATTTTACTTTACTGGGAGTTTATGACCAGGACCCTGGCAAGAGTCACTGTGGCTACTTCAACACCAGTGCTGGGTGATGCAGTTGAACCAGAGAATCAACCAGTGCCAGTATCATTCACTCCTACACATAAGAAGAAATGGACATGAAAGTCAGCTCAGGCAGTAATGGAGGATGAAGCAGAGCCATCACAAGAGCAGGAGAAAGAGGCAGAACAAGAGTTAACCACTCCATCCCTATCCCTGAGTGAGCTATGGGATACGTGAGAAGATTTCAACATATTAAGCACATTAAGCAAGATTTCCTTACCTAAGGAACTAGGTAAGATAGTGAGCTAAACACAAAGCACTTCTGGGAATTTCTTCTTCTATCTGCTGAGTATGCTAGTCCTAAGCCTATTACTCGATTAAGTGCTTTATGCAATGTCCTCTCCTGGTTTATCTAACTCACATAAAACAAGATCACTAATGAGATGAATTACACTTAGATTTAAAGCATTAATAGCTGGTGTTGTTAAGACTGTGTAGCCACGTGAGTGTAGCGTGTTAGTTTATCTCATCAATGTGGCAGAATTTTCACCTCTTTCCTGCTGCCTTGAAGAAGAGGTTTAGATTAAACACATATTTCCTATATGCACCTCTCAGGATGGTCAAGGACACCTCCCCCAGGGAGAAAGAGGAGTCTGCCCGTTCAGACATGGATGATCAAGTGAGTGGTGCAGACACTGGTGGGGCTACTTTGGATGTCTACAGTGAAAGGACAGTGTCTACAGTCTTTAAAGCTGATGACTTTACATACCTAATGGACACGGTTCATCTGATCCATTCTGGACATCTGCTTCATGGTAGACATCACTGAAGAAGAAAGCATAAGTACAAGAAGGTCCATCAAGTGCACAGGTGGTGCAACCACTCAGAGACCCAGAGGCCAAAGAAACCCAGGGACAGGATTGAGATTCAGGAATATGGGGACTGACAGGAGAGGAAGGCCCATTTCGTTCTCTATAGCAGATCAGTCACAGCATAATCATATGTACTTGTGCAACACAGTTAGCATCGACAAGAGATACATTAATGAACAAATGGCCAGTTCAGACATTCATGCTGATTCCTATGATGCTTCAATCTAGTTGACACGATAGATGTTGCTCCTTCACTTGTAGCATTTAGTACATATGTGGATTGCGTGTCCTTGTACTGATCAAATGTAGCTCCTCTCTCCACTTGTGCACCCTTCAAGATCAAGTGGAGATTAACCTGAACAGAAGTATTGAGAATACATAGCTGAGGAGGACTGGAGGGAGAATTAAAAGTCAGTACTAGTCCTTCAGCAAGGCATTTGGTGGCCAGACAAATTTCAGTGGAAAGGAAGGTGGTGAATATTTCCTTTAAAATTACCTGTTCATGTTAACTTCTACAAACTTACCAGCCATACATCTCTTCATGGAAGATAAAACAGGGAAAATAGATCGCCTTGACAAATGATTGCTTTCTTGATTTAAAGAAAGGATGCACACAATTTCTCACACTTCTCAGTCCTAAATCCTGCTAAAGAATTTTGCAATCGAGCTCTGCGATTAGAGGCAGCAAGCACACATTTCCCTAGTAAAATTCTTTCCTGGAATGGGAGGCAGAAGGGCAGGTAGCAGTGGAAAGACTGTATGTAAGACAATGAAAGAGCTAATTCCTTCCCTAGGTGCAGAAAAATAACTCCACAATGTGGTAAAGGAAATTGGTCAGCCATCCTGAGGAACTCACCCATCCTTATTTCTTCTCTGTACAATTCTGCATTATCTGAGCAGCGGCATGTGAAATAGCTCATGTAAATAAAGTGCAAGCACTTAACTAAAGTAGCCTCCAAGTCTAGTGTCACCTGTGATATGTGTCAGTGAGTTTGGCAGTAATTCAGATCATTAACAAAATTTTACCCCCTACTACAGAATGGCTTTGGGCTCTCAGCTGTCATCATCAGCCAATGCTGGCTGTCTGCCTGTCAATAATTAAAATGCAATCTAAAAAATAATGGGAAAATTACTACTTCTGGATGCTTTCCTGATAGCTGAGCTCCAGTTGCCTTGTTCCAAGCTGTAGGAGCTTTCAGGCACCTGCTACTCTTGAGCAAGGAAATGGCAAGGTTTGGAAAATGAGCTGCAGATTAGGTAGAGGAGGCACAGCTCTTGTGGACAGCATTTTCTTTATACCTGATGGTCTCCAAAGCTTTCCCTGAGGTTTGGTAACTCTGCGACACATTTCACCAGCTAAGTGGTTCCTCAGGCCAAGTGCACCCAGCTGTTTCTGTGCCATTGCCCCAGTGAGCAGTGTTTGATTAGAGCACTCAGGTAACTGGAGACAACAACCTCAATAGTTACAACTCAAACATAACTTGAGCTACAAGCTCTAGGAGAGCAGGGCTTGCATACAGCATAATGTTGACTAAGGGGATTTATACTGAGCCTCGGAGAAATAGGAAGGGAGTTTTGCTGACTCCCAGGAGAGGGAGGGACTCCCCCTTCTTCCCACCTGGATGTGATTGAGCGTGAGTTCCCTGGAGGGAGGAGGGATAGGAGAAAGGCTGAGGATTTGGAGGGGGATCTCAGAAGCAGCCAGGCATGTAGAAGAGATTGAGTTTAGTCTTCATTAACGTGTAGACTTCCTTGAAGTAAGGACCAGGGAAAGCCCTTGCTCACAGCATCCTTCTTTTATGTTAAATGACACCTCTTCCTTTTCATCTGTATTTACACTGCTCTAATGTCAGGCTGTCACAGAGACAAACTGTGCACATTTGGTGCTTAACTTTTCTTCATAAATCCTGCTCTACAGCCCTTATTATTATCTGTGCTTGAATTCTATCCAGTCCATCAGTTTATCTCAGTTGCAACCTGCCCAGGGAGACCAGTAAATTCAAGGCACAGCAGCTCCAACAGAGTGGAGGCAATGCCTTCTTGTCCCATGGCTCTCTGCCACAACACCCATGCTCTCACTCCCACCCGTTCCTACTACTCCTTATGTGCTTGGTCTGTCCACTGAAACTGGGTTTTGTGCCAGGTTTTTCTTCTCTAAATTGCCACTCATTACATTTTCCTCTGTCCCATTTTCCAGTCTCCCCAATTTGCCGTCTAAAATGTTTTGTACAGAAACATAAAATGTCACTGTCCACTGGGACAGGTGAACACTGTACGTCCCTCCCTCCCTGGGAGGACACTGCACTTACCTGCCTCTCTTGTGAATCTCTGGCATCCCAATCTGGTGCCATCAGACACCATAACAGCTTTGGTAAAGACACTGATGTGACATGCTTGCTGCTCCTACTGTAAGACACCTTGTCTTTCTGCTGCTGCAGTGCCACTGTCCAGCATAGTTTCATTAGGTCTAAGCACTTTAAAATTCTCTATTAAATTCCCAGTACAGACTTACTTAACACGAGATTAAGAAACTGAAAGGAAACTGCTGCAACAAGCATTTTTTTCCACTAAAGCCTCTATATAGAAAAAAATTGATAAGATGTCAAGTTTTTCCTTTAACCAATTTATCTTCTTTGCACAGTTAATAGTAAGATCATCTTGAATAACTAATCCACAGCCCTAAAGCAGAAGCTATCATTTATCTTGGCATTTGCATTTAAACAAAATTATATTAAGATTCAGCACGACATGATATGTAATCCAATAACCTAAGGTAATGTAATTCTAGTCCATGTAGCAATCATTCCCACAAATAATCTGACCATACACGACCAGAAAAATTTATAGCAGGCTTTATTGTATTTAATATTATGATATGACTGAAGTCAGTAATGAGAAGAATAAATGTTCTTGGCTTTAAAGAACTGATTAGCTGAACCTCAAGCATTCACTGGTGAAAATTTCATTTGCTTTGTTATATCATCGAGGCTTCTAATTTTTACTGAAACACCAATGTGTATCCTTGACAGCTATTTGAGGGAATTCACTACCAAGTTTTATTTATTAGTGAAATATAATCCCTGGTAGGTCAAATAGGACTGTCTTTACTCTCACAGAATGTCAAATCAGGATCTCAATTCCCAGAGAGACAGTCAATCCTGTGTAGTCTTTAATTGTATCTAATTCTAACCTCCAGGTCTGGACACTTTCTGCAGAAAGGGCTTTTAATCAGTGTGACAGGTCTGCCTTGGGAGGACTTGCATTACTGACCCCAACCTGATGAAAGCACCAGACTTCTTTATATAAATCTAGAGCATGGCTACTGACTTCAGCACCATGGTCTGTGTTTGTGGTGGTAAGAGAATAAGCCACCAAAGAAAAGTATACATACAAGAAATCCAGAGAGTGCTGGCAGAAAAGGGAGTGTATTGTGTGCTTGGTTTTCTGTTCTGTGTTTTCCCTATGCAAACTTTATTGGCTGTGCCAAACAGGCTTGGATGAACTTTTGATCTTACCTTGTATGGTTATTCTCATGTTCTTATGAATTGCTAATTCAGTAACATTCATAGTAGAAACTATTTTACCCCCCTTTGGACTGATAGCACAATTTCCCTCATATTACATGGACAAGTTAACAAACCAAAAAGACATAAGTGGGATTTATTTTTTTTTTTTTCAGAAAGCTCTTCTGTACATAAGTCAGCCATTTACACATGAAGTGGTGGAGTTTTGGGGTAAGATCTCCAGGAACCTTCACCCAGTATAGGGCAGCATGAAGTATGCAAAACATTGGTAATCTTAGAAGGTTTTCAAATGTTTTTCATCAGAAGAATGACATTGGCTGAGTGGGTTTGGATCAGGTTTTGAGTATATGTGAAAGGTTTCAATCTTCTGCATTAGTCACCAAGAGGGAAAGACATCAAACTCCACTCTCCTGGAAACACAAATCCTGCACACACAACCTCTGTCTGTGTGCTGGAACCCTTTGGAGGAATGAGGAAAATGCCAATGGCTGTAAACAACTGCTCTTGCCTGCCCCAAGGGGACCCCAAAACAAGCCTGTTACCCTATACCCCTGCCTGAGCTGCACATGGTTCACGGACAAGCTGAGGAAGACAAAAATCACCAATCCCATACTCCTTTGAAAGTCCATACAAGAAAGTTTCTAACTATTAATGTCTGGAAAAGTTAAGCCAATTTAATATGACAGTCTTATAGTGGGACTTGTCAAGCAGACTCAATTACAGGAATGTTACCTGTGAATACTGCAAGAGCTGCTACCTACATAGAAGAGATGATAGCTGCAGCACATGCCTACTAGCTGAAAAAAACAGGTACACGCTGCCTACACCAGCTCAAAAGGCCAGACTGGCTCAGCTGTAATGTCAACCTGTCAACATAATGTAGCCTTTCTGCTTATGACTATTTTCACAACGGATAGCCTCGGTGTGGTGGGCTCCATGACAGCTCAGGACAATGCATTTCACAAGCTAAGCATTCATCAAATTCATTCAGCCTTCAGGTTCACATTTTCTGCCTCTGAGTTCCTCACTGTCCTTAGTTGTTGAATTATGGAAAGGGACCCACAATCATTTCACGAGTGGGGCAGGCTACTGCTGGTCTCATTCTGTTGCCTGGAAAAGCCCCAGAGGTGTCTTAAGGTAACCCAGGGGAACAGTGCCACTCAGATCTCTGCTGATTAATTAGAGGACCATAACAAATGCTGCACCTAAACCTTAACCTCTTCAAATAACAAACTACTTTCTTTCCACTTTATTGCCTATTTCTTCCAGCCTCAGATTTTTTACCTCAGGGCAATAGTTCCTCATAAAACTTCCTGTTGAAATTGCATTTGTTCCTGTACTTTGCATTTTATTCCTTGTCTATCAAGCTCTCTTTTTCCTACTTGACTGGTCTGACTTGTGTTTTATGTCTGTAACTGCCTTGCAATTAATCTGCACTGCAACAATTTTCTATCCCTGTTGCTTTGTTCTTTTTATTGGTTACACCTTTCAATCTCCTCCATTTGATCTGTTATTATTTGCCTGTAAAAATGCCTGTCCAATTGTTGATGTGACAATATAACAGCCCTAATTTTCCAGGGAGCTGGGAACACAACTCCCTGTTCAGTTCCTGGGACCTGCTATGATTTAGTGAGTCTGAAAAGAATCCAAGAGTGCATCATGATGCAAGAAATGCTGGAGAAGATGATGACCACCCGGGCTCCAGAACAGCACAGCCCTACCTCTGAGTGCTAAGAGTCAGAGATTATCAGCTGGGGTTTATCATTGTGCTAATGGCAATTAATTATCTTAGGGTCTGATCTAGTAACCTTGCAGGACTCAATAGCCCACGTGATACATGTCTGCATCAGATCACATAAACGTGTTGATTTTTGCACTGAAAACAGCTACAAGGTGTGAACATGATTAAAGGTGGGATAGATCAAGCAGTGATCTTCTAGTGCAGCTAGAAGGAGAGTTGCAAGGGGGTTAAGGAGGCATGGCCATTTTTGACAGCTCAGGCAAAAATGAAGTACAGGAACTCAGTCCTCTCCTAGATAACTGTGTCCCTGGTCCACTGATTGACACTTAGCATAATAAGTGAAGGAGGCTGCTGTCACACAAACCTGCTCCGTCGAGGTGCCCCAGATGTGGCATTCCACACACAGTCCTGGGGAGGTCGGGCTGCCTGGGAATGATGTTTTCCTTGCATTGGTGACAATCTTGGTAAATGCTTAGATGTTTCACATGGCAGAACATCCACTAGCAGCTTGGCTATGGAAGCTAGCTAACTGGTTAGCAAGCTTTCAGACAATACAAAACTGGGAAGAGGGGTGGATGCACCACAGGGTTGTACCATCCAGAGGGACCTTGGTAGACCAGACCCTAAGATAATTAATTGCCATTAGAAATGGCCCAACAGGAACCTCATACAGCTCATCAAAGGCATGTACCAAGTCCTGCACCTGGGGAGCACCATCCCCAATGCACCAGTGTATGCTGGGGACCAACTGACTGGAAAGCAGCTAGGCAGAAAAGGCCCTAGGGGTCCTTGTAGCTAAGTAAATGGTATCATGGGCTGCATTAGGAGAGTCGTTTCCAGCAGGGGTTGACGCATTGCTAAACATGGAATAATAATCACACTGCTATGAAGAGTTGCTTGAATAGGGTAGAAAAAGGCTGGCTCACTCAGTACCCACACAAGTAGCTTTCCTCCACTACAACCTGTATATACACCCTCCAGCAGCAATGCCTGCCCAGCCACAAGCACCCCCTCAAAGCTTTGTCCTGTCTGAGCCAGGTATTGTCAATAGCAGGTGTTTGCAAGGCTTCCCAGGACTGGAAAGAAACAGGGCATTGTTTGCAAAGAACAGATATTTGCAATTCCTGTCACTGTGAACAAGCCAAAGGTCAGTTCTCACCTCTGCCTGTCTCCCCAGCATAACAGTCTCTCTCCCCAAGATATGACCCAGATAGCTTTCTCCACTTAAGAATGCAGTAGCTGCACCACAGCTGCCCTTCAGTCACGCATTTCTTAGGTCCATAGATTTGTAATGCCAGAAGAGGACATTATGATCAGTCAGTATGACAGCACCATAACACAGGGCATAACATTTCACCTGGTAATTCCTGCATAACTTCTGCTGGAACTGAGTAAAGCTTATCAAGAGAAATCCAGCAGTGATAGTGTGTGCATCGTCTGGCTCACAGTTCATAAACAAGCTTTGGTAATGTCTAGTGCATGCAGGTGTCTCACTGGGAGCTGCAAAAGCAATCCAGTTTTTTATCACCTTAGGGCAGAGACGACCCACAGGGAGCTGTGTAGATAGCTCCCCAAGATGTCCATAAGCCACAGACCAAACAGGGCAGAGTTGCACCATGCAAAGAACCAAAACCTGAACTGGGCCTTGAAATCCCTCAACAAATAGTATGCTCTGAGTCTCAAACCAAGCCACTGTTCAGTTTCCTGAGAAAGTAAGAGAATCTGGAGGGTTTTAGTGTCTGTTTCAGCCAACAACCTTGTGTATCCAGATGGGATAATCTAATCAAGCATAATCTTGCCACAGTTATGTAAATAAGTGGATAAAATCCCTAAGGTTGAGGTTAGGAATTGGGAGTTACCTCTCCAGTGCTACATCTCACCTGGATGGAGACTATTCCCCTTTAGTCAGGACATTGGCCAAGGTCACTGTTCTAGGATGGAGAGCCCTTACCTGAAGGGGTAAGCAAATATTTAGCATGCTGTAGGTTTGCAAAAAAGGGGTGATTAACTAATAGATGTATAATATTCATCCTGCTTTCTATGTTGTTATAATGTATTCTTGCTTTTAAGTTGTAATAGTGCATTCTTCCATTGTATCCATGAAAACCTGCACTGGTGGCATATTAGACCTCAGTGAAGTTCAAATAAGGCATTTGTTAGAGTCTTGCAGTTAAACCTGTGAGTGAAGTTCAAATAAATCATTTCCCTGAACCTTTCATTCTAGTCTCTTTTCACCACAGATGGAGAATCCACAAAATCATTAGACGTAGTATTTCCAGGGCTGTTACCCCATAAAGTGTTGCTTCATGTTGTTATCCTGAACATGTCCAACTTGAAGTTCCAGGCATGGGATCTCACTACGTCTTTACTTGCTCGTTTCACCTGTCCTCTGCCTTCAGTAACATCTTCCCTATGTAGGTGCTCACAGCCTGTGACTAAGACACATCTTTATTTCTGAGTACCTTCCTCTTGTAAGTAAGCCTTTTTTCCTAAACTCAGATAATTATCCAAAAATATTTTTAGCAATTCTAGTAGTAATTACTGCATTGTGCCTTTATTCAGACCCCGGGATCATTCCTGCCCAATAGGTGTACTATTGCAGCAAACAGCAGTGATATCACTTTCTTTCCTCCACTCCACTTTCCTCTGGTTATACACCCAAGGCTCCCATTAGCTCTCTTAGCCGCATGATTGTATTGGACAACTTTATTGACCATGACCTCCCATCCCCTCCCCAACTCAGTGCCTTCCAGGAGGCAGCCCCACATCCTGTAAGCACTATGCACACCCCGCTTCCCAGAAGCATATGTGGTTAAAGCAGTTGTTATTTAAAGCATTCCAGCTTACAAAACAACATGTAACTGCTTTCCCCTTACCATTATTCACCACTGCCAGCTATTACAAACCTCGCTGGTAACAAGCTGATCTTTTTCTTTAGATCAGTAATAAATGCACTGCACTGAGATAAGCTCTAGGTTTAACTATGCACTGAGATCTCCTGGTAAGTCACCTTTTTAAGACATTCTGCATGATTCAATATGCCATTTATCATGAGACTTAATAAATGGATTAATGCTCATTTAGTATCACTGGGTGATACTAAATGCTCTACCAATTTCTGCAGTGCTCTCCCCAAAATCATTGTTCCCTATTCACGTCATCCCCCAGGGCAGCTACACCAAGGATTACTTTGGCCCACAGGCATTGCAAGAGATACACATCCCTCTCTTTTGGGAGGCCTCAGCTACGCTGTAAACATCAATACAATTTTAATCTAAAGCCAAAGAAAGCAACAGTGCACAGTTACGTGCGTGTGCCCCTGCACACATCTATAAGCACGTGAGGCGTATGCATTTGCCAGATGTGTGGGGATGCAATCTTCACCCGTGTGTCTGTGCAGATGTATTACACCAACATATCACAAACAGAGCAGCACTCTCATTAGGACCTGCAGTGCTAGATGACCAAAACCCATCACTTGGACTGTGAACAGCTCACAGTTCTTCAGCAGCTGCGTACACGATATCCTGCATTACCAGAGGGTTGGTCAGCACTGGGACAGGCATAGCTGAGGAGCCTTTAGCAATCTGCAGTCAGATCTCCATCCCTGTCTGGTCTGATTGCACTGACAATTTGCCAATATTTGCTATAATACCCTGTATTTTCAGGGTGCAGCAGGCCACGATCCATACTAAGGATACATCCATACGCAGTTTCCAAAAGGTCACTCACATCACAGCTGTGGCTGTTCAGTGTTATCACTTCCAATAACCCCGATCTGGCTTTTGCAATTTCTTTCTGAAGTTTGAAAGCCAAAATCAGCCCTTGGCACAATACAGCTCCATTGATTGCAATGTGGTGCTATCACCTCAGATCTTCACCTGAGACTCAACTTCATGTTCTGGGGTAACATCCTTCTTGGCAGGGTCAGGTGAAAATTTCAAAAGCCCATTGATGGCGGCTCAGTGTGAGGCCCCATGAGTTGCAAACTGAAATTTTGTTGAATTTAACAGGGCTTCTCCTAAATAATTGTGATGCTTTGGAAAATCTGCGCTTTCCCACTGCCTTTTGTTTAACAGCAGGATCCTCTGCTCCTGCAGAGGTTCTGTTTTGGTTGCTGCTGTTACAGTGCCTGTGAATATGGGGGGAGGGGTAATAAATGGCTGATCTGTTTATTTTGATGACTCCACTCGATGCATCTGGATATAAAGATACAGAGAATTATTGTCTGATTATGTATTCTTTGGCATTAATCTCAGTAGCTGAAATGAAATGTTGGGTTATTATGAAGTGTGAATGAGCTTCTAATGTGATAAGGAAGGTTAAGATTTGAGCAGTGGCTTGGTTTTCTCGTCGTTCATCTTCAGCATGCCAGATGGTGTGTCGCTGGGCTTTTATTGGTTCTTTATCAATTTTATTAGCCATATGATTTGATTGATCTTATTTTGTCTGAGAAAAAAAATCAATTCAAAAAATATAACTTAAAAGAGCAGCTCCCTACCTTAAAGAAATAGAAGGGCCTAACAAGCATAAAAAAGTGTTAAAGACCAGAGTGCTTGGAGGAATTCCAAAACATATACATACATAAACAGGCATGTCGTTAGACGATGAGGCCACCAGGTGAGGGAGGAAGAAGGATGTCATTCAACAGATTGGAGGAGACTGAAAGCTCCCGAAGATGCAGCTGAGAACAGGCATCAAGGTTCAACAATCCTGCAGAAAAAGCAGTGCAGCACTTGGCCACTGTGCACGCTCCAGTGCTTGGGCAGTCTGCCATGCACAAAGCCCATGGACTTTGGAAGCATCAACAAAGAAGAAAGAAGCATGTCCAGGCTTGAGTTCCCCTCAAAAACATTTCTAGAAGGGTTCTCTTTCAGATGAGAAAATATGAGGTATCTAGAGAAGCCAATTCCCAAGGTCTCTGCCATCCCCAGGGGCATATATCATGGTTGCAGTCTGCAGCTAGGACAGCAGCTTTGACACCCTCATCTCTGGACACTAGACCAGCGTCTGAATGGAGATGTATATATGTGAGCTCCCATTATATCTCATAGAGAGACAGCCCATACAGTTAATGAAATCTAGAAAGTATTCATCTTGCCCTACTTTTATGCAGAACTGAACAGCTCTCTGCATTCTGCTGGTTCCATCAACTGGATCTTCACAGATGAAAATGGGAGTTCAAGCGCCTGCCTCACACACAGCCACCTTGATTTTAGAGTTTAACTCTCCCTAAATTTAGGACAAACGTAAATCCACCAGCAGTTTCTGAAATCAATGCATCTCTTTTTCCAAAGATAAACCCTTTTTCCCTTCTGTACCACAGTGTAGCTGAGGAAAATTTTTACAATGTAGACATTCTAAAGTAGGGGTTATAAACACCACTCGGGTTGAGGGACAGGACTTTTCTTCAGTAGAAAATGGGCACAAACAGGTACCAACACCACTGTGCTGCAACAGCAGCGCCAACCCTAAAGCCAACCTGAGGATGTATAAACTGCTACATAAACCTCACTCAGTGCCAGGGGCAAGCAGGTGCTCAGCTGTGTGGGGTTTTGGCTCACGCTCTGTCAGAGTAGTGCTGCCAAGCTGGAGGTTTAGGGATGGGGGAGCTTCCTCCCCATCCTAGGAGGCAGAGGTTTTCGATAGCACTTGTGAGAACACATATCCTATTTGCAGCCACATGCTCCTCCAGCATCCAGACCTTTTTGAAACACCACCTAACAGCTTCCTGATAAGAAAGAATGTTTCACAGTCAAGGTTAAAGCAGGAAATCAAAAACAAGCACTGTCCCCCTCCCCACAGTCCAAATGGAGCAAGGAGAGACACAAATAAAACCCCCAGTCAAGAGGAGGAAGGAAATGCTGATGAACAGAGAGTGTGAGTGAACATTATGAATCCCATTACACTTCTATCTCTCAGAGCAGATTGCTGCAGGCAGGAATTTCTGACATACAGTCTAACTCGCTGTAAAGTCTTAACACATATAAAATTGCAGTAATCATAATGCCAAGGAATGAGACAATGACAAATGAAAAAGCTTTCAGAAGTTAATGTTCACAACACACTGCCAGCAAAACACACAATCTATTTAATTACTAAAATGCCATGAGATACTGTTCAATTCTCCATTCAGAGAGACTGTGAGTAAATATGCAAGCGTTATAATACAAAAAGATGGCTACATTAAAGATTGAAATATATGTGGCTGGTGAGATGCAAACACTGCACATTACAATGAACACATTGCATCATAAATTGAACACACTTGACATTATAATGGGCAATGAAAACTATGTCACCTATGAAAACAGCTGCAGATCCTTTAGAACAAGCAGCACTAACTTCTGCAGATTCACATTGACTTTCTCAGTCTCTGCTCTTTCTATCCAGGTAGTTCAAGGCCACCAGAACAGCCAGTGGTCTAAGAACAACAGGGCTTTGTTTGGATGGAAGGAATCAATCATTCACCCACGCCATGGAGTCAATCCTCTAGTCACTTTCTTGGCACTTTGCTTTGCTCCATGCCTCGGTTTAGATAGTAAATTCCACACTCTAAATCAGATACAATCTCACCAGCCCCATTCTCTCCTAAATGCTCTTCCACCTTCTTCCTCTCATGCTTGGGGACGAACACGTGCCTTGGATTGTTCCCAGTGGAGGTGTAACACTGGTTACAATCTCCACCAGATACCACCTGCAGCAGTTCCCTAACACTTAAAGACAGAAATGGTGAGATACTCTAAGCTCCTCCTTCTTTGGCCACAGACTCCTTTTAGCATCCCCCAAGCCATCTTCATTGCTAAAAATAATCTTAAAATTTCACATGTCACATGTCACAAGAAGCCCTGGAAAGTAGCCTCAGCCATCAGGATCTTCTCCAACCTATATAGATACCAAGGGGTAACTTTTATTCTGAGTAAGCTCTCCTGTGCCAACATGAACATCCCAACTACCTTTGCTGTGCTGGGCCAAATTGACTGTGGAGGGTTGGTCACAGCATTGATGAGCTTCCCTGGAAATGGATGCATTAGAATGAGTGAGGAAAAGGTCATGATGGCAGACTTCAATGCAGCAGCCACCATCATCAGTTAAGGTTGCTGTGCATATTTTAGAACTTTCTGTTGCTTTTTTCACATATGACATGGAATATTTAATATTCATGGGACACCATGCGGTCCTCAGGATGTCTACCCACCAAACCATATATTTTCTCTACAAGCAGTAACTTTGATTTAACATTACTAGTGTCTCTTCCTAAATTAGTTTTGATGTCTCCAATTCCATACTATCATATATCTGTTTCAGCAATTTATACTTTGATTCACAGTGAGCAATCTGGTTCATCAAATAACCTATTCCCTCACCCCAGTAATTATTTTTAATGGGTGATTTATGTTTCCATGATTAAAGCAGATTAAAAGCAGAGCACAGCCTATTTCAGTGTGTGCTACATGTCTAGTACTTTCAGAATGTGGATTTGGGTTGATACTTTCTCAATTCCAGGATTGACTGACACATCACAAAATGTCACTTCATTAGGAGACAAACAGAAATAATCCAACCAGAACAAATTTTATTGATAAAGTGGAGCAGAGAAATATCAGGGTCACTTATCATTTTGTGTGTGGGGAACAGGCAATGAAATCTTTATCGGAAAATTCTCTCTGACAGGAATGCACTTAATCTTGTCAGAGATAACACAGACACAGTAATATATGGCTTGATATTTATAATAGCTACAGTAGATAGCCCTACCCAAACCTGCTGCCTCAGCAGTTCACAAGCCTTAAACTACTTTATGTCAAATGCCTTTGAAGATTTCATTTCTCTCGATTTCTTTTTTTTTCCCCAGGAAAATCCAGTACCCAAGCATTTCTTATGTGCATATTGCAAATTGCTCAGCTAGAGAACAAATGGAGCAATGTGCTCTAGATCACGCAGGGTTTGCTAGGACTCTTGCAGCTACAGAAGCTGCTTCCACACGACACAATGGCTTACACTTTCAAAACGGTGGATGGGATCCCCTGAACAGCAACATGCTAGCAGAAATGCTCATACCACTTGTCTATCAAGATGACTTACATTTTGGTTTATAAGTAGCTTAAGCCTTTGAAAACCAAATTGCTTTTGCATTGCTCCAGAAAGATGTTTCTCTTCTGTCACACCAGCAGCTCCTGAGGAAAACGTAATCACAGTCAGTAACCTATGCATGGGGATCATCCCAGTCCAATGACATCCCTAGTTCCAGGGTGGGGAACTGTCTCTGCAAATGGAGCCATGGTTTAAGTAATGTTTTATGCATTGTCTTTCAACTATACTGCAGTACTAAAGTGAACTTATTTTTCAGTCATTGAACTGAAAGGAATGTAAATCAACCTCCTCTGACAGGTGTTTGTCTGTACCTGCTGACAAATACCTCAAATGCTGGCAGCTCTACATCCTCCTCAGCAAATCTAGTCAGTGTTTCATTACCAAGTTTCTTGTGATGTCAATCTTAAATCCTCCCTGTTGCAATCAAAATCCATCATTTCCCATATTATCGCCCAGGGATTTGGAAAATAAGTTATTCTTGGTAGAAGGCCATTGTGTATTTGAAGACTAGCACTGCTCCTCTTCAGTCTTTCCATTTTTAGGCTGAGAAACTGTGCTGTTCTCAATCTTTTCAGGTTATATTTTCTATTAATTTACAGTAGGATTCAGCTCTTGATGACTGAACCTCTATGTCAGTGACTGTCTGTAGCTCTATACATGGAAGCCAGGTGTCTAAGATCCCAATGTAGTTGATAGTTAACAGGGGTTAGAGAATTATTCCATTCAGTGGAAAGCAGACATCTCCTCTGACTGTTTTCCCTACACTCTCAGCAGCTATGAGAGTTTAGACATCTCTTTTGCTTGTAGATACTTACACTGTAGTCACAAAATCTTTGTTATCTAAACTAGGTATCAAATGATTCCCATATAATTTTAATTGTTTTCCACTGAACCAGCTGTGATGAATGTTACAGAACCATCAAATGCTTTGGATTGGAAGGGACCTAAAAGATCATCTAATTCCAGCCCTCCTGGCAGGGACACATTTCAGTCAAAACAGAGGAAATAAGGCTCAGGGGAGACCTTACTGCTTTCTACCACTACCTGGTTGTAGCAAGGTGGGGGTCAATCTCTTCTCCCAAGTAACAAATGATAGGATAAGAAAAAAAATCACAAAATGGTAGAGGTTGGAAGGGACCTCTGGAGACCATCTCAATCAATCCTCCTGCTAAATCAGGTTCACCTAGAGCAGGTTGCCCAGGTTCACATCCAGGTGGGTTTTTAATATCTCTAGAGAAGGAGACTCCACAAACTCTCTGGGCAGCTTGTTCCATGGCTCTGGAATATCCTCAAGGGGCACCAGAGGAGGTTTAGATTAGATATTAGGAAAAATTTCTTCACTGAAAGGGTTGTCAGGCATTGGAACAGGCTCTCCAGGGAAGTAGTTGAGTCCCCATCCCTGAAGGTATTTAAAAGACTGGTAGATGTAACCCTTAAGAGCATGGTTTAGTGGTGGACACAGTGCTGGATTAAATGTTGGACTCAATAATCTTAAAGGTCTCCTCCAGCTGAAATGATTCTATGATTCTCTGTCAGTGTGCAACTGCATCATGTAATGCTGGGCAAAAGTTTCCAGATCATTCCATTCTTAACAACAGAAATCTGTCTGTGGGACTAAAATTTTGCATGATTTGAATCATTTAGAGGAGGAAAAGTGTGGTAGCTTTCAAGGGCCTTCGAGTATTTTATTCTGATATTTTAAAAGGATTTGTCTGTGTGTTTAAATTACACATATCTTTCACCCTGAATACCTTTATTTTGAAATGGAAACATGGAAGTTAGATTTTGTCCTGCCCAGAACAAATTGCTCACCAAGAAAGAAGGCTCATGGCGAAGTTGGAGTTACACAGCCAGTTCTTCCTGACCCTCTGTGAGATCAAGTACTTGACCTAACCCTCTGCCTATGAAAGTCTTCCCAGCATCACCGACTTCCTGCACAGACCGACCTGACTGGGACATCACATGTGGCAGCTGGAGCTGAAAGAGCCATTGATTTCATCTGCCCTGAAAAGTACTCCATGCTCCACTTCGTTTTAGTGCTGCTTTTGTGCAGGAGTCTTTTAGACTCGATACCCATTATCTCCACTCACAAAAATATATCCTGCAGCCTTGAATCACAAATGCCTAGAGTCCAGTTTTAAGAGATTACATTTTTGGATCAAGTTACTAGCTTGCTGTAAAAGATGTACAGATATGAATCTATCACGCACATCTGAGACATCTCACTATTGCTCTAGTGGAATTTTGAGGTATGGGGCAGTCAGGCAGTTTGGTTTGCCTCTGGCATATTGGATTTCATGGAAATACTGTTAGAAATAGAAATAAACCAGCAAAAGTCTTGACCAGAAAGGAAAAGTGTGGCAAGTCGCACTCTTGACACCTGCACGCACTGTAAGCCAAGCCACACAGCACAGGCAGGAAGATGGGAAGGTTTGGGGGCTCAGTAGCTTGACTCTGGAAATCCTCCGAGTCTCCATGTACACTGTTGGCTCAGCTGCACATCAGTTCTTCCACCTGTGGGAACAGCCATTTGCTGGGCTCATGTGGTGGTGTAGGGATTATGTCATTAATAGCTGCAAGATGATCCGAATGCAGGAAAGTGCTAGTTCAAGGTCCAGAACACACCGGTACTTTTTTACCAAATCCAAATTTGAAAGGAAGGAGAGGCAGTTTTAGGACAAAATCTACAGTCTTCACAAACTTTTAAATAAAATAAACACAGAAACCTACCTTTATGAAGGTACAGCTCCAGCAGGAAATAACCGGGGTCAAACTGCTGAAGTCAAATGAATGTCATCACACAGAGAGCAAAGAGGTTTGGATCAGGCTGGTGAGGAGTTCGGCATGTGAGCACATAAGCATGATCTGCTTCTCACGGGAAAACACCACTTACATGCAGCTCTACCAACCTCAGATATTAAAAAGGAGATCTTTTTAAAAACAGATAAAATTCTTTGCCTTTCCACTGTAGCAGGAATCCAATGCAAGGGAAGCTGAAAGATTCCCCTACCAGAGTGACCAAACATTTTCTGGAGACCAGGCAGGTAATCAAACTCAGCGAAACCCAGCTTCTTATGCACAAAACCTCTTCCAAATCTTTAAATGTCATTTTAAAATGAGTTTGGAAAAACAACAGTCGTGACAGGTTGGTGATATGAAAATTACTGTTTAATGAGCAGAGCAGAGCTGCAACAGCAGGTATCTTGGACAAAGAGCTCCCTCTAGCTAGTCCAGTAGCACTCAGTAGCACAAAACCACTTCTTGCACCACAGAGCAACGCTGCACACAACACAAGCTGTTACCTCCCAGGAAATCTTACAGTATAGTGCACATGCAGCATGAAAGGCTACTTCTCTTCACCCCACAGCTTACAGAACAACAGCAAATATGAACAAGTAAGCCATTAAGTTCAGCTTCTGGAGATGTCACCTTCAAGGTTATTTTTTAATATTAAATCCAATCTGTCTTAAAAGATTTTTGCCAGTTCTTGTGGCTCTCTCGACATCTTACAAAAAAAACCAAAACACCAGAGCTCTCAATATGATGTTAATCTGTGTAATGCAGGTGATGTTTCCTCTCCAGGTCCACCAGGAGGAGATGGTTAAGCAGAAATTGTTCAATTACCTCTGAAATGCACTCATTTTAGGGAGGTGAGGCAGGACCTCTTCAAATACATCTGGCAGCACGAGCCAAAGGACGATTTCCATTGTCAGAAAGCAAATGGGGAAATTCAGCATTCCCCCAGTAATCAACACAGTGGAAATGGATTAATTGTGCTACACAGCTACTTACCAACCATGAGAATGGGACAAGTGCTCCTCCAGCAAAACAGACTTCTAGTAACCTAAGGAGGGCAGTGCCTATGCACTCTGAAGCCCTGCTAATTAACATCGTTTTGCATTCCCAAAAAGATTTGATTCCACCTGTTCAAAATCCCTTTGAATTCTGATAAATTCAGGGTTGATTCCTGCTGTATGAGCCAACCACTGACCTGCCTGCTGCCTTGTCCCCAGCAGAGATGGGGCACAGGTCTTAAAGTAGGTCGACAGCCCTGACAACCCATCCTGAGCCTGCACATATTCAACACAGGTTGACTCAACACTGTCTGTGCTTCTTAAGCACCCACATACCCTGCAGCAGCAGCCCTGTGCTGTGTGTTAGGTAGCAGCAACCATCCCACCCTACCCCACTTTACTCTTCCCATCCTTGAGTACAAAGTAGGCACCAAAGAGCAGTTCCAATGGCTGTTGGAAGGGCAGGAGAGGAGATGAAAGTGGTTAATTTTCCAGAGGGCAAAGAGGGTTACATCTCTGGAGAGTAAGATATCATGAGGATATGGCCAGACTCCCCAAATCTAGCACTTGCAAGGGTTGGACAATGCTGCTGCAAATAGGGAGGATCCATGTTGTGCTTTTATCCTCCACCAAGGAACTCAGCACAGTTTAGGAAGAAAATAGAAGTGCAGCTTCCCTGCCTGTATTACTGAGCAATAGAAAATTGGTTTCACAGTCAGCTGTATCTGTCTAGGGGTGATGTCTGATCAGACCTGAGCCTGGATCTCGATCAGAGCTGGACAGAGCTGCGAGAAAGACTGGGGAGGGTCTTACATCAGGAGCATACAGCCTCTTCCTTCTTCTGTACCATGGAGCACTGGCAGCACCGTGCAAGGTCATGATGGGGGTGGTTGAGAGTCTGTGACACCATAAATCGATGCCTAGACAGTGTCAGGTACCTCAGTCTCTGCCAATTTTCACCCTTCGTTGAGTTTCCCAAATACAGACACTGTTTCTCAGAAGTCATCATGGTTGTTGTTCTTGATTTATGAGCCATGAAGGAAGAACTGATAAAGAAAGTAAATAGAAGTAGTGCTTAGAATAAAACAGTATCTCGAGACAGATCGCTGTCAGCCTCCTCCCAAACCACCTCAGACTCAATACAGTATTTCTCTTTGTCAGGGCAACACCTAACCAAGCAATTAGAATCACCATAAAACCTTTGCTCATAGCTTTTTATATCTTTCCCTGAGAAATTAGTCCCACCTAAAGAGAAGAAAGCCAGAAAAGAAGAAAACTTAAATCTATTAATCATCACAAGCCATATAACGACACTTATTTTTAGTTAAAGCTCATCCACTGTATGAATTAGCACAACACTCAAGCTTGCCATGTTTCCTTGCCTCAAAACAAAATCCTAGTTAAATAGCTACACCCAGTCACAGAGAGCTTTACGTACAGAATAGAGGTTGGACGTCAGAGATTAACTGAGAAGAAGTTTCCTTCATCTAAATTTAATTAATGTGCCTCCTTATCAGGTTTTAGAAAATTGCTCAGAAGTCACAAGCACTGTACAAACAGTTTCTAGAAGTATAAAGGTCTAGGATTTCCTTTCTGGTAGAAAAAAGATAAAAACTTGTATTACTATATAGTCTCTAACAGTCTAATACACTGCAACTATCTGATTTTCTATTAAAGGCCAAAAGGCAAGAATTCAAATAGAAATGCCTTCTATCACCATATTCTGTACATAAAGCAATGTATAGATGCAATAAGAAAGTTAATTGGTTTCATGTTGCTTGGAGTGCACACAGAAGAAGATTAAAAGAACCCAATTGCTATCTCTAATTAGAATTTCTGAGGAACAACATTGTAGAGATGGATTGTCAGCTTCCTCAGCTTTCCTACTCATGCCAGTCAAATTTATGCACCCCCTTTCCAATTAGTACCTTAATTCCCTTTCCATAATTACCAAGCTAGTGCTGGCTGCTAGTGTATTTTAATTCAGAGAGTCACAGGGATGCTAACACCTATCTACCAACGAGCAGCTGGCCAATGGGGTAAATCACTGCACTGCAGTGGTGTCCAAACACTGCTACACGGTGTATTTCTGTTGTGAAATTAAACCTGTTGCAATCATCACTTAGAAGGCCAAGGTACTTCGGGTTCGAAGAGAAAAGAAGTAGGTGAAAGCAACAAGTTTTGCAAACCACATGGCTGTTGTAAAACATTCAAATGCACACAAAAGTTTTCATAAATAACTCTGCTTTACTCACAGGGTCCTTTGGCAGCTTGGGTTAGGTTTGGTTACCTTTTACTGCATTGAGTCCGAACAAGAGGCTGTCAAGGCAAGCACAGCATAAACTGGGCAGAAGGGACAGCTGAAGGATGGGGTAGGATCATGTGAAATCTCACCCCTCCCAGGCTGTAGCTGACGTACGCTTTCCTGCTTGTCTTCGCTCAGACCAAAAAGTAGTTTCTTCATTTTTAAATTACCATCCATCATCATTGCCAACCATATCCTGAGCTGCAGGGCCAGCAGGTTGAGCAAATTCATTCGGCTCCACTACTCCACTCCTCCACTCTTCTGGGACCCCACCTGGAGTACGGGATACAGCTCTGGGGTCCTCAGCAAAGGAAAGACATGGACCTGTTGGAGCAGGTCCAGAGAAGGCCACAAAAATGATCAGAGGGCCAGAACACTTCTGCTGTAAGGAAAGACTGAAAGAGTTGGGGTTGTTCAGCCTAGAGAAGAGAAGGCTCTGAAGACACCTAATTGTGGCCTTTCAATACTTGAAGGGGTCTTATGAGAAAGATGGGCCTTTTTTAGCAGGGCCAGAACAAGGGGGAATGGTTTTAAACTAAACATTTTATCTCTCATGGGAC
This sequence comes from Chloroceryle aenea, assembly GCA_013399075.1. Lineage (NCBI taxonomy): Eukaryota > Metazoa > Chordata > Aves > Coraciiformes > Cerylidae > Chloroceryle > Chloroceryle aenea. The sequence goes on from VWZY01004283.1 coordinate 383,710, forward strand.
AGCAAGCACTGAACAGGGCTAGGTGGAATCATTACTGAGAGTTGGGGATCCTGCTAAGACTGATGAGAGACACATTTTGACTGCATAAAGGGCATGTAAAAATGGCAAAATCGTCCATCAGTTTCCCAATTATCAACACTGCCTGAAAGCTCTCCACTGCCAATCCCCACTCTCTTCTGAAATGGAGAAAGTAAATCAAGTCCAGGCTCCTGGGTTGCCTACACACTTCCATCAAGTGCTCCAGTTAAATTTCAGCGAAGAATGCCGAGGCAAATGACAGATTTATTTTTTTTTTTTACCATCTTCAAAATCCTTGAAAAAGCACCCCTATTAAAACCTGGCCATTTCACTGTTCTGAACAGTGTAACTGAGGTACTGTTTCAAAAGATAGAGGGATTCATAATTCAGCTCAGGGAAAGCTGTAGCAGAATTAAGTAGTATGCGGCATTTCAATAGAAATGACCTTGAAAAAACTAGTTGCTAATATACCAGAAGTACTTTACCTACAGAAAAATCCGAGTAATGGAATTTGCTGCTCAATAGCAATGGCTTTGCACCTTGTAGGCTAACCACAGTGCCCCAGATAAGTTTAGCTTATACAAAAGTTAGCTGAAGAGTAAAAGTTTTGCATCAGTTACAACTTGGTGCAATGAACTGGACAGAAGCTTGGATTGGTTTTAATTATTAAGTGTAATGTCAGGATCTTAACACTACAAAAAGAATTTAAAACCAACTAGAAAGCAGGAGCTGACAGGTTAATGGACACTGTCACTGGTGGTGGATGGCTGCAGAGAGATTCTTCATACAAACTTTTTTCATCAAAATTAAGACGACCCAATGTTTTCAAATTCTTCTTCAGGTTCAGCACAACATCGCCAAAGAGGCAAAAGTAAATCAACTTTTTAAAAGCATGTGGACTTTTAGCAGCTAGAGAAAATTACAGAGGAACAGATATACTTTCCTTAGTGATCACATGGGATAAATCACTGGGTCTTCTTCTATGTTATGAACCTGCACAACAGCTTAGGTTCTGGACTATCAGTGCTGTGGTAATGAGCAGGACAAAATGTAATAATGTCCAATAAACCCAGCTATCTCCCCAGGTCAAGAGAGACAGGGGACTACTGGAGAGAATCCAGCAGAGGGCAACAATGTTGACTAGGGGACTGGAGCATCTCTTTTAGGAGGAAAGGTTGAGAGAACTGGGACTGTTTAGCCTGAAGAAGACTGAGAGGAGATCTTATCAGTGTCTACATATAACTAAAGGGTGGGTGCAAGGAGGATGGAATCTTTTCTGTAACACCCAGTGACAGGACAAGAGGCAACAGGCACAAACTGGAACACATGAAGTTTTATCTAAATATGAGGGAAAACTTTACTGTGAGAGTGACAGAGCCCTGGACCAGGTTGCCCAGGGAGATTGTGGAGTCTCCTTCTCTGGAGACTTTCATACCTGCCTGGATGTGATCCTGTGTAATGTGCTCTAGGCAATCCTGCTCTAGCAGGGGGCTTGGACTAGAAGTTCTCTTGAGGTCCCTTCCACCCCTGATGATTCTGTGAAAAGAAGGTGGATATAGGATTTCACCCAGGAAGTACCCATAGTTGTGGAATAAAGGTGTGCAGAGAAAACAGCATCAGTGCCCACAGGCTTTACACTAAATGTCAGCAGAACTCTCCTCCCCGTCCCTCTGTGTCCCACAACGCTTTTGTGTTTAAAAGTCAATACAATCCAGAGTAATGCAGCCATTAGAGTGAATTAACACTACTTCTGACTCTCTAAGGAAGCTCTTACAGCTACGCCTCAAGTATTATAACAGCTGGACTAAGAAAATTGGACCATTCTCCCAACAAGAGAATAAACTGAAAACACCTTCCCCAGTACCAGTGAGTGACAGGAGATCCTGTCTGCAGCCACTGTTGTTGCTCTTCTATTTTTAGCCTGGAAAAAACAACAGTTGCTTGATCCTGGCTGCTACACTCTCCTCAGTGAAGGTAGCACTCCACTTTCCATAGATGACTCCTTTCTAAGCACCCCAGAGCTGCACCTTGCTACCAGAAACATCTATTGTCAAGATCCTTCCCAGCCAAGGAGGTAAGAGACATTTACCGCTGTATGCATGCTAGTGACTCACAAATTTTACTCTAAAGCTGCCAACAAATAACCAAATAAATGAAATTATTCATTCACCCATGAAATATTGGTCTGCTACAACCACCAACATCCCATAGACATGGTACACTTTTAAAAGACAGCACTACAGCACATAGGAAATCTGCATGATGGATTTCCAGATGCTCAGATGAAGAAAACAGTGTTGTCTTGAATAGCATCAATATAGACTACACAGCCCAACACTGGAGCTGCTTGTGTTGCTTCTGTCAGTCATTCAGAAACAACAAGCAGGGGCTGAGCTGCTGCCCTTCCCTGGTGCATCTACAGGGAAAAATTTTCCTGCAAAGAACCCGTGATATGCTCAGCACTCCCGATCAATGCAGCTTAAATACCTCTTTTACTGGAACACCCCACGCCCTCAGGAAAGCCACTTTTATTATGACACCACACGGGTAGTCCAGCAAATCACTCATCTGTAAACAATAGAATCAGAAGCTTATCCTCAGGGTAACGTCCTAGTACAACAGCAGCCCACAGCAAGAGAATATTAATAGCCTTTTGTGTAAGTGTGGGAAATGCTCTGGTCTGGGCTCAGAGAGGAGCCTCTGATACTTAACACAGTCACCAATACTTCACATGAGTTAGAGGAAGTCATTTACTGTCCCTGCCTTTGTTCCTCCCTCTGTCCACAAAAATATTTAGCCACCTTGTACAATTCTTGACTTGCAAGAAGGACACCCCCATGCAAGTGGAGGGTGTTATTATATACATATATACATAGAAAGGACACCCCCATGCAAGTGAAGGGTATTATTATGTACACATCTATATGTAACAGCACAAGTCTTTTGCTGATTTAGAGTCATTCTTAACGGTTAACTTACCTTCACCACTGGAATGATGTTGCAATGAGGAACTTGGAAGGCACCTGAAAATTCTGAGACGGTTGACTTACAGCACTCCAGTGTCAGTGGCAATTGCTGTTGTTCACTACAGGACATAAGTGGATCAGACAGGTAACGACCTTACAGGAAGCCAATGTGGCTGAAACAAGAGGACGCTTGACAGTAATTTTCAATGCAGGACACATAGCTGGATATTGTGCAGCTGAATGGCTTGAATGACAGATGTCTACTGTATAATAGCAAACATCATAGAGCAGCTGAGAGCAGGGCATGGAAACACTGCGCTCAGTTCTACAGCAGCAGTGAAAACATGACCAAGCTGTAGTAGTCCAAATGTCCTGAAGGACAAGCACTGACCTAACCATAGGTGATGCTTCAGACTGACAAAAAGAGATTTTTGAACTGCTGGCCAATGAATTTGGCCAAGAATTTATTTGTTTAAAATGAATGGGAAGGAAATACTTGGAACTTCCAAGTTCTTCTTTACTTCTTCTCTTTCTACACCCACAGCTAAGAGATCGCACAGGGAGTTCAGCCGACACCACAGGAACCAGAGCACAGCTTTTTTTATGAAGATCTCAGTACCACATCACCTGAAAGAATGGGAGAAGGGCCACTAAACTGGCTATTACCATTCAAAGCCCTGCCAATACTAGTCATGGTCTTCATCAATACCATAAGCAGAGATGTCAAAAAGATCAGGCAGCTACTGAAAAGGCCACATGCAGCAAAGCCACAGCATGGCTGTCTCGGGTGTAATAATTCCCATTAAGATTAAAACAAAAACAGGCTCAAGGTAACAAAGCCCCTTCGACTTTATGGCGCCTTCCATCTTAGCATTAATTTAGAAAATGGGTACTGATAAAACAGGATCTGCTGGAGAGCTGGCTGCCCTCCTTCCCCCCCACCATGGGGTTGCTCAGGGTTTTAGTCCCAGTCCTTTTTCAGTGTCCACATGTTTCAACTCTAACACATTGTTCTCCTCTTCTGTCTATTTTTTTCTTAGAAGCTCTGGTTCTTGTTTTGGAAAAGGTTAAAGCAATCCCAACTGGTATAAAAGGAATTCCTAAAGCTATTTAGGAGTTTGTTTTTTGCCTTCAGTGGCAACAGATGCAGACTCAGGAACAGGAATTACAGTCACTGATGAGCTAAAAGCTGCCTTTAGGATAGCAAGACAGAATCCCAGAATCTGAACGCCCTATTATTGAATTACAAAGCTGTAATAAATGCTTTAGCTGGTGTCCCCAGCACTTGATAAATCACAATACAGCAAGTCATTGCAGGATTGCTTGTTAGAAAGAAGAGATAGCTGATAGCTGTGTAACTGATAGTTCAGCGAAGATAAGAAGATAGGATGAAAAATAACGTCAAAAGCAGAATCATGAAACACAAACAAGGAAGAGATTAAACAAGAACAGCTACAGTCCAGGAGTAAGATGATTCCCAAGGTGTCAAAAGAAGATCTTTAAACACAAGCAGTACTGTCACAGACAGCAGCAATGTGAAATGAACCTTGTCAGCTCTGATGCTGCATGTCAACCCAGAGCCTTTGAAAATATGTAATAGACAGACTCACACAAATTACACCGGGCAGTTAAAATGCACCATCACAAAGTACAACTGAATATGTAGAAAGGATGCTTGGAAAGAATAAACACTCACAGTGCATCTGATCTTGACTGTTACACTCAATTTAGTGTTACTTTCAGCTGGCAATAGGTAAATGGAGGTCTGAATTGACACAAATACGGGACAATGTGAAAACATTTCCAGAAGTTAAGAAATTTCCCTGCTTTTAGGAGTAACCAGGTTTTCTCAGCCTTTCAGAGGTTTTAGTCATGACCTGACACTCAGGCTCAGAGTAAGTCCCAAGTTTCTGAAGAAGGGTTAGAAAATGTCTGTTCTTATCAGAGACTAGATACTCCACCAGAAAATTTGGGCCTAAACTTGTTACAGATATTTGAGTTTCTGGGAAGAAAACTCTTCTCACTTAAGTTCAGTTGTAGATCCTGATCTAACTTCATGGAGAGAAACAGGCAGTGCCACCAAATCATTCACCTGACCTATTTCAGACCTGTGTGACTCGCACTCAGGGGCACATACTTCTCTCCTTGGATTATAAAGGGAACCAAAAGTGATGAGCTCAGATTTAGGTATCTTTGAGAATCATGAAGTGGAACAGATGAATTCTGTCCTAAAAAAATAGCACCTCATCTCAAGACCATAACCCCACTTTCTCACCATGCAACAGTGAGTTACTTGTGTATCAGCTACAGAATCAAGACTAACAAATGTGAGGACAGTTTTCCTCACGTTGAAGCTGATGCCTTCAAGAGAAGGAAGGGCTGTAAAGTAACAAGTTTTTCAGAATACATCCCTTTCCAGGTGGATTTGCTCACATCTGTCTTCATTCTGCTGCCCTTCACAGAACTGCAGAGACCTGAAAAACTGTGACAGCATGGTTGACATGATCAAAAAACACACACAAAAAAAAGGATAGATCTAGAGCAAGAGATGCTAGTGTTGACCAGACATGCCAGGCTGATATGTTTGTCCTCCTAGTAGAGCACTCACCATTCCCATGGTAATAGCAGAGATCATCTGGATTGAAGAAAATTAGTGTCTGCTGTTAATTATTGCTTTAAAGGTCCAGTAGCACGCAGAGTGCATCTCTGACAGTACCTAACATTGGTCAAAATATGAGGTTTATTGGAGTATTGCTCACAAAACCAAAATAACACTTTGACCAAACCCCTTTGAGAGGATTTCTCAATTAAATGAAAACTTATACTCAAAAAAAAGACCGCACAAAAGACTGGGGGGGGGACCAAAAAAGTGGGAAATCCTGGAAGCACTTGTCTGTAATCCCAAAAGAAAAGTAAAACCCAACCAGAGCCATTCTGTAGTTAAGGTGCAGCTTAACAGAGGTACCTGATTTATAATATTTTTATTAGCATCATTTGGAAGAGACCAAATTCAGTTTAAGGATTGAAATGCTTTATTTTCCACACACAAAAAAAGACTTCTTTGATGAAGCTGTGTTTAACTGATGGCTTTTGGACTAGTCCAGTCTGGCTGAGAAAATGCCAAGCAGCCCATCACAAATCCTCCTTAAACCCTGTTCACTAAACCAATACCACTTCAGTACAGCCAAAGCTAACGGGGTTCTGCTCAAGGACCATGCCTATCCCATCATCCAATTGATCCCAGTTCAGGTCCCAGTTGTGTCAATCCAGAAATCATCTTCATAATTGATGCTGCTTGGATCTATTATTAGGAATTTCCCCAGAAAGGGGTGAATGACAAAAAAGGATTACTCTAATTTATTTTAAACTCACCTCACAATATAAAGAAAGGTGGCTTTTACTTTGTACTTTTACACTGTATGCGTGCTCCTGCCTGTCATGTTCATTCTCCAACTCACAAGTCCTGTGCCTTATTATACTTCTGCCTGATGATAAAATACAGTAACCAAGCCACTTTCAATGTTTTTTTTCTTTTTTTTTTTTTAAACTCCAGCCAGCGCTTTTCTTTTCCTCCATGCATTTCAAAAAAAATTAAAAAAAGAGAAAAGGAAAAAAAAAGGCCAACAAAGACCCACAAAACACAAACCCAACATTATTGCTTAATGCAGGGAATCTCACTTCAAGTGACAGCCACATCAAGAAGCTACAGAACTATCCTTCTGAAGGCAGCAGAAGCCAAAATGTGATCCTGAAAAAGGCAACCTGTGAGCACCACCCCACAGAGCACAGTCAGAAGCTACCTGAATGATCTTGGGGGGCTGCTGCTCTGCCTGGTGATTTCTGGTGGTGGCTAAAGCAGATAAAAGGTAGCTGCACAGAAGCAGATCTACTTCCACATAATTTATTATTCTAGTGTAAAGCTTTAATGTACTTATTTGAACAATTAAAGTGTGCTCTCTGGAGCGTAACTCTCTTTTTGCTTCTGAAGACACAATGGCTCATGAATCAGTAAGTGCTACAGCCAGGACCCCAACATGCATTTAATCGCGAGTTGCTTGTTTCTCTGTACACACCCAGGAGAAAGAAATAGCTTTAATAATAGACACCATTAAAGAAAGATTTTAAGGAAATGAGGAACCTCACACAAAAATCCCTGCGCTTCTGGGACAAATTTGCTCACAGCTGGAAGCTTAATACGTTTAAGGGTGGCTGATCTTACTCTAATACAATTTTTATAAGATTTTTGCAGTCCTGCTGTAAAAGCCTGTGGCACAAATCATGATTGGAACAAGCAGACCTTCCCTCGAGGAAGAGCCGAGTTGGTTTTGCTGCAATTTACTTAGTGTAAATTTTTGGCTGTTTACGTATGTGCAGTCTAACTGATGACAGTACTGATCTGTTGTCCCATTACATTTCGCCCTAGAAGGGGAAAGGGGGATTAATTTCAGTGTTACCTTCAGTTATTAAGACTTTGAAGTATTCATGAGCCAGTGTCTCTAACTCACAGGATAAATTTAAATCACTATTCTGGGAAACATTTGCTTTCTTTGGTTTATACTACGAGTGTACAGCATAACAAAGCTTGGCTTTGAAAGCAGTGACACCACTAAACTGTCATCTGTTGATATTAACAATTTATTTTACGGCACTATTCTGCTGCTGTACAAACCACAATGGCAACTGCATCTAGCAGCATATTTAATTCTGCTTTACAATTTAATTAACTTTGACCCATTTGGGAATGCACAGGTTCAAAAGACTTCATCTTATCAAGTAGTGGGAATTGTATTTCTTGTTCTGAAAAATGACTATACAAAGAAACTATTTCTAGTGGAGTTACAAAAAAAGTCTTTCCCCTTCCACTGTGCCATTTTGTCACAGCCAATCTTTTCTGTTAATCATTTCATCAAAACAT
>VWZY01004283.1:391685-427079 GCA_013399075.1 Chloroceryle aenea
GCAGGGGGGGTTGGACTAGATGATCTTTCGAGGTCCCTTCCAACCCCTAGGATTCTGTGTGATTCTGTGTGAAAACATCCATGTGAGCTTCTCAAGTCCAAGAGTGGGCCTAAGATGAAAACTGGGTCGGTGGGAACGGGGAAAACACCATACAGACGTGAAAGAAGAAAGAATTCTGAGTACAATTTCAAAGCAGCTTCTGCTTGAAAATAAAGACAGAGGAGCTTTAATGTTCATGCAATGCACATAGCAGGCTAGTTCCAGCTGCCAGACCTTATTTGTGGCAATACTCCAGAACAAATTGTTCGATTTATAGTTCTGTAAAGCCATCCAGAGAAATGTAAAAGTCAAGCTGGGTTCTTTTTCCTTCTCACATGCTCCCATCAGGAGGAAAGATTCTCAAAGGGAAATTAGATGTTAAATACATCTCTGTAATGAGAGCCTTACTGGGGTTACATGATGGGAACTCATGCAAAAGAGTGAAATGGAAAGACTGTGGAAAAAACCCAAACCCTGTTAACCATGGAAAACTGCAAAAGCCACCCCCACACACAACAGAAAGTTGAGTATAAGCTGATCTGCACTCTTACACATACACGACTTATACCTTTAAATATTATTCTGACATTAAGATCTGTAGCACTAGCTTTAAAATTAGGTATTTTTTCAAAACTAACTGAAGAGTCTTTATCTGTCATTGTTATCTGACAGCCCAAGTTTCACTTCTCTTCAGCAACTATAGTAAAAACATTCTCCCAAAACATAAATCAGATTCATGTTAAAAAAAACAGCATGACAAAGATCTTGAGTCTTAAGGAAATAAAATAGCCTGTTATTTGAAATATTTGGCATCATTCTGTCACTGAAAAAAGCAGGTTCAATTTATGCTGGTAAATTAAACAGCGCCAAGTAACATTCCCAGGCACTGGAGTGCCATCAACTATGCTGTTACCTTGTAAGTGTGATCCATTGCATCACTTCTGGCCATGGGCAATTGTCACTGAGCCAATGAATGGCAGAGCACAACTCAGGAATTAAGAGAGTCCAGGGACCAGCCCAAAAAGCAATCCACATGTGGTCATTTTATTGGCAAAGCCAGAAGAGTTTAGTCAGAACAGGCTGTTTCATGCAGGTGGGGTCTCTGTGACAGAAGGAGGGGTTTGAGCACGTTCAGTTTACAAGCATTGCTACAACCACTCAGAACTGACATGGGAAACAAGATGTTGCATTTCAAAGTTAATATAAGGTTTGATACTACCCTTAAAGAGAGTCATCCAAGTTCACAGAAAATTAAATAGCATTTAGTTTACCTGTAATTTGGTAAAACGAAGTCTAATTTTCCCATTTGAGTATTCAACTAACAGTTCAGCACTGTTTTGCTACTTCAAAGGCATTTCTTAGTTAGATTCTCATCCATTTTAAATAGCATCAACACTGGGTTATCTTCGTTACAACTAAACAACTGCAGCTCTTTAGAGAAGCATTGATTGCAGAGGTTCTTTGAGTAAATCTCTTTCAGATATACAGAAATAAAATGTTTAATCTTAATACTTATGCATTATATAACCATATATCATGAAGGCTGCCATCTCCACTCCATGGGGACAGAGAATCCAGAGCATCTAGCTGAAATGTTTCTGGTGTGAAGGAAAAGTGCAAAAGAGGAGCAAGTTTAACGGCACAAGGCTGTCTACTGAAGCTTGTCTGTTTTCGCTTCCTTAATACTCCAACTTAAAGGCTGTCTACTCAAGATCTGAGCTACCCTGACTAGTCACCACATGATAAACTCTGTGTGAGGGAGAGAAACAAGCATAATATAACACAAAAACATTCCAGTGGGCAGTATCCTTTAATAACATTTCCCAGGAGAGGTCACTAGCTCGTTATAGCCAGGGAATTGCAAACTGCATATCCATGAACTGCGTGTTACAGGAAAACAGTTTGTAATCCTCCTATTAATCCTTGGCATCAGGGTACACACAGGATAATTATTGACTGCGGCAGAATAATTTGAAAACTTTATTCCACCGGGCCATAATTATATCCTAGCTGTAATCCTTTAATTGCCAATATCATCTAATGCATTATAGACATACCATATGACAAGCTGAAAAATGTACTACCAGGTTCTGCAAGTGAGCTGCAGTAAAAGCGATGGCACAGCCAGTGAGGCAGGCTATTAAACAAAAGCATGATTAATAAGCATCAGAACACACAGCCTAGAAAGCATCGGGATTTCTAGTCTCACTTTGTATATTTGTTGCACCAACAGCTGGTTTTCTAGAGTACCTTATTGGCAATGAGAGCCTTACTGGATGCACAAATTAGAGCTGCTGGAAGAAAACTGTGATTAATTGCTACTTATGTCAATCGGTCTTCAACAAAAGGGCAGAAATAGATTTCCAGCAATGCTTTGGAAAGAAGTTACAACTGCAGTAGATGCTGACCCAGTCCAAAATGGAATGGAACCACAACAGACCATACATCCAAGTGCTACTGAGGACTCCTCTTCTACTCATCTCTTTATATTCTCTGTGAGTTGTCAACATTTTGCTTTTATCTCAGAAAACAGGAGTCAAGGAAGCTGCAAGAATTTGCTTAAATCTTTGGCTTATCTATAGCCTAAAAGCATATACAGCATAAGGGACCAGAAAGAAAAATCTTAAAAGGAAATGTAATTTGGAACCTAGCCCCTATTCTCAGGTAGGTAAGGCAGTGTTCAAAATCCAGTTGTACCAATCCAAGAGTTACTTGTATTTTTAACCAATGGTTACTACTACAAATGCCTGAACAGTTCAACTGTAGAAACTAGAATTCACCTGCTCCACGCTAGGATGCTAGATCCAGCCTCTCATATCCTCTTCTGGTGAAAGAAACTTCGGAAGCAGGAGAGACCACTTCAACCTGATGAGAAGTTTCCTCAGCAACTGCTCCCACCGCAAGGCAGGTACCTTAGAGGCAGACATCACCTGCCACTTCAAAGCGGCCGAGCCCTGCCACGTTAGAGAACTCTGGAGAAGGGTAATGCAACCCCCACCACAAAATGCATCCTGTTTCTGAATCCAAAGTGTCCCTGGAGCACTTTGATGCTCCAGAGAAAGGACAAGAATTAGGACACAGTCATGCCTAGTAAAAAAAAAAAAAAAAAAAATAAGAAGCCTGGCTCTGTTGCNGTCTGGCTCTGTTGCTGCTCATGAACCAACTTCAGACAGCTAAAATCCAGGCCAGGAGACCTTTTATAACCCAGGTGCCAATTCTGTGCTACTCTATGGGCCAGGGAGGTGCTCACCACCTCAGCAATGCATCTTCTATTTTGTTTTGACTATATCCTTACTGGAACTGATCCAAAGCATCTGCCTCCTATACCAAACCACAGAGTACCAGTAGAAATAGAATTACAAGCAATATAGGTTTGCACTTAAAATACCTCTCTTTATTCATATACAGTATCTACCACCTGTCAAATACAGTGAACAATTTTCCCCTTTGTAAAAGTGGCTGCAGCTCTTGTCAGCACCCCACAGGGTGCTAGAAAAACAATAGCACAGCAAACTGCTGAAAAATTGCCTGAGACAAATGTAGCCTCTCAGTTAAACTACACTGCTCCTTTATTTACAGATGTACAACAGACACTACGGGGCAGCACTTCTTAAAGTGCAGATGCACGTGATTACACGTGCATCACAAACACAAGATGCACAGGATGGCAAACTCAAGATGCATGGTGCCCACCATCCTCATAAATCCCCTCACTTTTCTGATTTTTCAAATCCACATCAGCTCCTTGTTTCCCAGGCAAAGGGTTAAACACCTCCCATTGCTGGTAGCCCAGTCACTTCCTTGCTCTAATTACAGGGGAAAATAAGTTGGAAGCGAGGGTAAAATTCCTTCATTACTTTCTCTGTATTCATTTGTACCACGAGATGCCGTGCTTGTTGGGAAATGTAACATCTTTAACTTTAGAACAGCTGATGTAACTGGGAGGATGGAGCAGGCTCCTGGGACCACGAGCAAAGCAGCACAAAATTATCCTGAAGGCACAGGTAAGAAGGGGTAACTAATAATATGACCTAGTTACGTTCATCAGCTGAGCTCAAGAGAACCTAAATGGAATCAGCACTAGAGAAGCAGGAGAGGTGACAGAGAGTCTGTTTGTTTATTTACAGATATTTACAAACCCCAGACCTCTCCCCAGTACACCACCTAGCTTTTGCAATAGTGTACTGGTAAAAATGAGTCTCATTTAAATCCCTAAGGAATTTCAAAGTGCTCCCTCTACTTCCCAATTGCCCCAGAGGGAATGTTGAAAAATAATCCCCATGTCCTGATTTAGCTTGACCTCTACTTCGACAATAGCTGAAGGCAGACGACATTCTCAGGCTGGCTCCAGAGCCTTTCATCTGCCTGGCAGGAGAGTGCTGCAAGACACGAATGCCACTGAAACTGCACTGCCTGTAGAGTGGACAAAATTTCCCTCAAACAATGCGACAAGCTCTGGTGCAATGAGAAAGCCGCTGCCTCTCCGCAGCTCTGCGCTGAGCACTGTGAGATGCAGCACGGCAGCCGTCAGACACTCGGTGTTTCCTGAGGAACCATCAGAAGGGCTGCACTAGCACCCCCCTTACCTTCCATGTGAATAAGCTGCGGGTTGTAGGAGTTACACTTTCTACCTGCTTTTTTCAATGGTTTAAAAGCAACTAGCACATAACAAGCCGGCACAGTTAGACTAAAGCTGTGAACATACTGACCACAACTTCTGTTGTGGTTCCTTTAAATAATGTTAAGGTAAAAAAATCCTGAAGTCATTCGGAAGCTAAAGCAGCACAGCACACACCCATCACCACTTCTCAGGGGTACAGCTCTGTGAACTGTGTCAGCTCCCCTCCTCAGGGACCCTGCTCCCTCAACCACACTGCTTTGGTGCGTACCATCTGCAGAGCCAGACACCAAAAGCAGGGTGGGATTTTTTTCTTCCTTTAAGTTTTAGCCTTTAAGATGTAGATGCAACATCTGTGCTAGGCATCACAGATTTTTATAGTCACCTGGATGAAGAAAGCACTGCCAAAGGACGAGTCCACCAAAACTTTTTAGGTGCATCTTGTAGGATGAGATGACTTGCCCTTAGGATAGAATTCTGCTACTCTCTTTGAAGTCAGCGTGACCAGTCAAACATCTGCACTAAGGATTGGACAGTTAGGTCAGAGCAGATATTAAGGTATTGTCGTAAGAGGAAATCCCTAGGAAAAGACTGGGAAAAAGCATACAGAAATAAACTGACTTGCCCAAAATGATGTAGCATGGTCAAGACTCACATGGTAGGTGGCAGCAAGAAATGTACTGCAGAACATTACAGGATCAGTAATGCCAAAGAGAGGACTTATCCACTGACTTCAGGTCAGGCTCCGAGTGTTTACAGGAGAATCAGCAGATGGGAAACAGCAAGAACAGAATCGGCCACAGAAGCAAGCTGTGAACACATATTATTCTGCCTCTTTCCTCTATCACGTACAGGTAGCTTACAGAAAACTGCAGCTGAAAATGTTTACAGCCGCTCCGCTACTTTGTGTTTTTCTCTACCTTTTGCAAAAATGCTCTTGTATTTTTGCAAGTATGAGCAGTGTATGAGAATGAGTTAACTGGCTATTCCTTTGTCACAGTTTTGCCTGAGCTTTCATTCACTGTAACTATCTGACTGCCACCACACAGCACTTTATAATATTATGCAAAGAACTTTTCAATTAAGCAGGAGGCTGCAGAAGTCGGTATCCCTGGTGGTTTTAAATAAGCTTCACGCTTGTTCCATCTCCAACACTTGTTTGGCACAACAGTAATTTTTCCAGATGAGAGAGAACCCAGTGATCATAAAGAATGAATTATTTACAGAAAGATCCGTACTCCACATCAAGTCTTCTCTAATTGCAGTTAATTAAAAGTACCACACTGAATATGTACACAGTGCTCTTCAGGTTCAGAAAAGCTTTAAGTGCTTTTAAATACTACTGAAAAAAGGAAAAAGCTCAGAGGATTGGTAGCAGGAAACAATTCCACTTCTCAAGCATTGACACAAACGAAATCAAAGTTAATCAAGGCTGAAACGCATCATCTGCTAATTGGCTGATAGGGACAGGTAATCCCCTTTTCTAATGAGCACGTGGTATCATAACACCTCAAAGTTAGAAGCCCCAGTTGTAGCTATGCAGATCAGAACTTCTTGCTGCAGGTCAGCTTCTTTATGCTCTGCCTCCATGCAGTGCTTCCACTGAAGCAACGCTGTTGACCTAGATCTTTGCAGTGCTTTTCAAACAGATTCTCAATGAATTTTACAATAAATTTAAAAAAAAAGGAAACAAAACCAAACAACATACCAGAGGAACTGACTTCACAAAACATATTAAACAACTGTCAGCAAAGCTGAAGAGCAGTTTAGGTCTAGGATCATTGCTCTATTCAGTAAACTTGCAGTTTCATCAAACACAGTGGGCCAATCTAACAGATCACTGCATTCAAAAAACAGGGGCCAGGGGATTTTTCTGCAAGGTTTGCATGTCAAATCCTCTCACAATTTAAGCCAACAAGCTTAAATTAGCCCAGCAGGAGTCAGCAAGACAGAAGAAAAGGAGCGAGCACCACACCTTTGTATTTGCTCTCCAACACATCTCATCTTTACCTTTTTCTGCCCAGTGACTTTTTTTTTTAAACTCAGATGGTCTGTAGTATGATAGGCAGGTCAGCCTTCCAGAACGTTGAAGAAGAGGGAAGCTCAGCTTCAGGACATTTGAACATCCTGTATTAGCATTCTTACTATCAATGTTGTTTTTTATGAAGAGTGAACATGAGCACATTTCCTCATTTCTTTTCAACACAAATCTTACTTTGTGAAAGTTTTTCCAAAATAAATAAATAAATAAATGATTTAAACCAAAAATGGTGCCCATGCCTTCTCTCAGATGTGTTTAGCAAAAATACCACCTCCTGCTAACTCAATGCCTAGTTAAAACAGTCTTCAGGCCACATGTAACTGCCACATCCTCAACATTCCCTATTTGGTAGCACCAAGCGAGTGGGCCAGGGCTTCAGCCCACACTGCTCTGTGCACTGAACATCTCGGTCTTCCTCTGAAGGCCGGCTCCAGCCACGCTGTGCTCCTGGTTCTGGATTCTGCACAAAAACCTAAGCAGCCAACAGCACAGCGACAAACTTGTAACAGATTTAAACATAGACAAGCTGCTGTAACACTGGATCAAACTGAATCACTACACCTTATATTAGATCACTGTCCTACTTTGAGTTAGAACAGAACTAATTCTGTTCAGTGATTTTACTTTTCAGCACAACCTCTTCTAAGGAACTGCACTTTCTGAGGTTAATGGGATATTTTGGCAGACAGTTTCTGCTTCTAGCAACAAGAACACTCAATGTTTGCAGGTATTACCAAGGACCAGCATGTGCAGAAAGGCTCTTGCTTATCCTTGCTCCTGTGCAGACCAGTCTGCAGAAGGTCA
Organism: Chloroceryle aenea; assembly: GCA_013399075.1. Lineage (NCBI taxonomy): Eukaryota > Metazoa > Chordata > Aves > Coraciiformes > Cerylidae > Chloroceryle > Chloroceryle aenea. The sequence continues at coordinate 399,188 of VWZY01004283.1, forward strand.
CTGCAAAATCTTGTGCACCACCTTGGGGGTGCAGAAAGCAAACGGCTGAACCTGTGGGGAGGAGCAGCCAGGACAGGGGAGTCCAAACTGACCAACAAGGGATCCCATCCCGACCAACAAGGGATCCCATCCCATGTACATCATATTCAGTCTAAAGCTGAGGGATCACGAAGTTCAGTGTCCAGTGTTGGAGAACTCTGTCCATTCTGCCTCTGATCCCAATCCATGTGTTTCTGCATCCAGTTCCTGTCTGTCACTGAGTCCAGTCTGGGACTGCCCCAGTGCCTGTCCACAGCAGCCATGGTGACGGTGACTAGTTGTCAATCAAGGAGATTGGGTTCTATATTGGGTTTGTATGTATTTTTTATATATTTCATTTTATTGTTATTAGTGTCATTAAAGCAGTTTCAGTTTTCCAGTCCTTAAGTCTCTCTCCTTTATTCCCTTCCTCTTGCCTTTTGGGCAGGGAGAGTGGCTAATCGAGAGTGGCTGTCATTTGCCTAGTAGCCAGCCCAGACCTAACCCTTCACAATTACCCACCTCTTTCTTGCTGAGATGACTGAGCCAAGTATGCTTCAATTGTGTTTCTCCTGACTGCTGAGCTTTAAGCATTCAGAACCAGACCTTAATCATGGAGTCACATTTTGTTCATTTCTAATTTATGCTGAACAAATAATTGATTGGTCTCAATCCCTCCATTCCATTTAAAACCTAATTGATGTGTCTTACATAATACTTTTTGGGCTACACAAACTGTTACAAAACCTCTGCTGACAGAGATCTGATATGTATCAGTACAGAAAGAGTCAGTAGGATTTCCTACTCTATTTATTAAACCACAGAGAAGAAACGCTGTGCCCAAAGCACAAGAACATGTAGCCAGGATATGGTAGTTAAGCCCAGGAACAGCTTGCCAGAGACATTAAGGAACGTTCACACTAAGACATTCACAGAAACTTGACTGGTCCTGAGCAACTGGATCTGACTTTGAAGTAAGCCCTGCTCAGAGCAAGAGTCTAGACCAGAAATCGTCAGAGGTCCCTTCTGACTTCAACGTTACTATGACTCCATGTACACTGACACAGAAATGGAAGGCTAACCTTGGGAGGTAAAGTGGGGGTGTACATAAATCAGGACTACCACAAACATTCGTAAAGATGTTAACAGCTTTTATTTCACTGGTGCAAGGCCCGTGTTTCATCCACCACTCACCAACATCAAAACAAAACATCATCTTCTATAAAACAGTCTCAGAAATTTCAAAACAAAGTAGCAATGGCTATAATAAACTTCATACAATACTGTAAGTCACTTAATTTGTGTCATCCAAACAAGAACAAATCAATTTCTCGCATATATGGCTTCCCCGGCCCCCCAAAAAAAATATACCAGCACAACTCCAATACATGCCTCACACCTGGAAATGTGCAACATCACTCCATGACACTGGGAGCTGTTCGTGCGTAGAACTAGTCATCAATTCACCCTTCCAATATCATAAAATACAAAATTATATGAAAATCCTACATTTACAAAGTACAGCCCTAATCCTGCAATCTCATCCTTTTGGGCAGGTACCCGCATCCATTCCAGCTCCCAAAGGCAATGTGGTATTCAGTGCTCCACTGCTCCAGATCTGATTGCAGAATCAGGGCCAAGTGGGAAAGGTTTAAACCTTTCCACAAGCAGCAAAACGCCGCCTTATTCTTCTAGATTCAGTTTCAGTAGTATTTGCACAACCTCCTAAACCGAGACTTACCTATTTTCAAATTACCTGACATTTAGGAAGAAAGAAGGATAGGCTTTAACGGGGTCGGCAGAGAAATGGCTTTTACTGAAATGACTTGGGGCTGTAAGTTGTGCTTCAGTGCACGGTGCTGATCCAAATGCTTCCAAGAAATAACCACGTCTTGCTTCAGTATTTACAGTATCTGCTGCCTTCCTCTGCTTTACGTGAGTTTCTTCACCAGCAAGGTATCAAAGATCTTATTTCCATTAGACGAGTATTATGACATGACTCCAAAAACAGGATTATGACGACAGATACTAGGGCCATACTCTTCATAGTCTTTCTTGGTGTGACATACTTGGAAAAACTCTGGCTATGAAAACATAAAACAAACCCCCTCAAAAGCATAAGAGTATATCAAGTAGAAAAAAAAACAATAAACCAAATAAACTATTGCCAAAACAGTTTTGTAGATTGCAGCTCTGTAATGCAGCATTACATTTTTGAAGTAAAATTAGAAATGTTAAGATATGAATATGAATCAATTAAAGTTTGTCTGGACAGAAGACTACTTCTAAACACAGAAATAAGAAATCTCACTTTGGAGACAGGAATTGCTCCCATTCTCCTGTATTTGCTACTCTCTTGGGTTTAAGATCATTATTGGAATCTATATTCCTGAAGTCCTAACTAATCTAAGATATTGCAACTATCATATAAAAACTACTTCAGCATTATATCAAAGCATCATATCAAGTTCCCACTTTATCTCCCACTGACATAATTTTAAAAAAAAAATTCCAGACTGCGACACAGTTTATGCTGTCACAATTGAAAAAAGGTTTAAAACTTAGTACTCAGATCAAATATGGCCAGAAGACAACAGGCAATAAAAATAAATTTTAAAAAAAATTGGTAAAGACTTACTGTTGAAGCCAGCATGGAACCACCAAACCACACTGCGTAACGCTGCATGTGATGCGTTATCACTTGAACTTCAACTGGTTTGGGCTAAGGAAAACAGTTTATATTTAGTTGGTTTACATTTTCTGGCAACTCCTTACAAACTGAAAATGCTCAGGCTGCCTTCTTCAACCTTCCATTCACATCACTTATCCCATGCTTAGTACTCAGGCTGCCACGTTCCTTAAGAGACCAAGTTATAAAACTCTTCAAGATTAGCATGCTGCAAGACACGACAGCGTAATTCCTCTTGCCTACTGCCAAGATCATCTATCTCCTAGAAGGGGAACCAGAACTGTCCCTAGAGACTGCTCACAGTAACTTTAAGATGCCTGTAAAGACCTGGCATACACTGCAGGCTACCAACACCTTTAATAACACATACATACACACTACTTATTTTACAACACTGTCATTTCACTAGAGAGGTGAAAATTCTGAACTTTATTTCTTTCACTAGTCACGGAGTTGAAATTCTTACTTACTTTTATCCGACCGCCACTGAGTTCCTCGCTAAGTCGCAATCTCGCATCCACTACTCTTTTCAAATCCCTTTGCAGTCGCCGTCCAAAGTCCCTGAACATCGTGGATCCTCCTGAGAGAACCACATTCTGGGCAGAAATTAAAGACACATGCTTTAAATCCGTCTTCAAGCAAGTTTTCCAAAAGCTAACACTGCAGAGGTGACTATTTCTATCTGAACACCATTAGGAAGCTGACAAACTACACAGAACACTTTAAGCATAGCTCAGTTTCCATAGGAGGCCCATGATCCCCTACTATCTTTTTTCACCCCTTTAAAGGAGAACTATTAGAAGGTATTATTACAAAAGACAAGGATTCCATTAAAATGATGAGCTCGTACCCTACATGTGCAGAGCAGCAGAAACAAGACACTACAGCAAGGAGCTTCCCAGGGATGTGCAGAATAAGCAATTTTAGTCCTGATACCAATTAAGTCTCTAGCCTCATCATATTGCTGCTAGTGTCTTTCCAAAAGTGTATTTGCTTTATTTATTTATTCTTTTAAGAGTTAAACTTTTCAACATACCAACCAGCAAGTCCAATGATTCTTCACAAAGGTACCACAGCTCCAAAGAGGCCTGCAGTACAGATGATAAAGGCCTTGCACTTCTCTATCTACACCTGCCTGCCTGGTATTACTTAGTTTTCAGAGCAGAACCAAAAGCCTCTTAGTCTGGACCTGTACTTGGATTTCAAACAGGAGTTTTAGAACGTCACATCCTTAACTCTGGCCATGTTGCAGGGTCATAGACTAACACAGAAGCCATTTGAAAGGTAGGAGGATTCAAAACAGGAACCCCAGAACATAACGTTGGTGGCAGCAAAAAATGTATTTCATAATCAGGAAAAAATGTGACAAAACTGCTTGTGTGGCCTTGTGTACTGCAGCAACTGCAAACCAAAGTGATAATCAGCGCTTACTGAAACCGCTGAACACGCCTTAGATGCAGGTCCACAAGGAACTCAACTGGCATCAAGAGTTTGTTACACCTAGGTCAAAGAATTCTCTCTCAGTAATATTTTTTGACACCATAGACCAAGGCTGTGCACGTAACGCAAGAATCCCTGAATCACTGTTTTCAGCCAGGACGCCTGCACAGAGATCTGAAGAGTCAAAGATGTGCATAATAAGCGTCCACACTTGCAGGGTGCAGAAGGAACTGCTTGGATTTTAAGCAACAGATAACAAGGAAAATCTTGTCAGTAACTTGTAAAGTGAGAAAAAAAGCTGTTTAGTTATTCATGAAAGAAAATCTCTGCACATCGTAAAAATCACTACAGCAGGAAAAACTCCTTTCTTCACAGCTTCAGATTATCTACAGTATGAAAGAGTGCATAACAAGACAGGTGTACTTCAAGGACAAGCAAGTATCCCCACTTTACTGAAACACTTCCCAAAAGAAAGAGGAGAACAGAGTTGAGGAAAGGAGCCATACATATTAAGCAGGAGCAAGAAAGCACCTAAGAAAGCACCTAATTTTAGGACCTTTCTAAGGTCTTAAGGAGGAGTTTGTCACTGCTCCCTCCCATACACACACCTTCCCTGGCCTCAAAGTGCTCATGCACTCCACACGGGAAAACAAAATTGCTCATGGGGAAAGGAAATAAAATAAAATACAACCACCAACATGAAAGATGAAATAGCAATTAAAAAGATGTCATCACAAAATATTACCCGGAGGTAATGAAGATGGCAAAGACAGTGAAAACAATAATTATATTCAAAGTAAATTAAACAAGTATACTCCATAAAGTGGACAATGCTACCATTACAAACAGATTTCAAAAAACACCCAAGCATAATTGTTCCAATACTTCTGAGACCAACTCATGCATCTACAGAATTAACAGTAACATTTGGAAGACCGTTCAGCATTCCAGGGTTAGAAGGTAAGTGGTTTCACCTTCCTCGGGTTATGATTATTCAAATACTTCCACACACTGGAAGAAGTTTAACAATAGTATTGGTCAAGGAGAAGGGAAGCACTAGGCTCTACTTGTTGAAAAGGTGAGTAGTCTATTCCCACATAGCTGGACAAGTCAGGCCGTGCAGAGTTTTGGATACAAATAACTAGGTGACACTGCCATTATAAGGTGGTTAATTATGCAGTCAGAGCTCCCCTGCCTCCTGCACTTCTTGTCAGCACTGGGCCAAAGCTGTGCTAACTCATTAGCAGAAGACTGCTCATCCGTCAGTAAGTTACCACAACTCAGCAGTTCTTCTCCAAGGAGGTCAGAAGCCAGGTAGTCCCCACTCTCAATGAAAGCAGAACCCATACACATTCCCCACCCCTTGAACACCACACCTCCCACTTACAAAGGACACACTGAATGTGGAAAAAGATTGTCAGATTAAAAAAAAGAATTAAAAAAAAAAAAACACGAGGAAACTTCCTCCCACAGCAAATACCTTCTCTAGAAAACTGAGTGTAACACAGAGCAATTCCAGTAACTACTTAACAAAAACCATAACCATGAAGCATGCTAAATACATCTGTGGAGAAAGCTTACTAGTCATGTTTGGATTTTGAGCCTGTGTGGGAATTCTCTGGCCTCCCAGAAAAAGACATCAAGGAAGTTCGGATTTAAGTATTTATTTCCAGCTGATTCCTTTAAACAAGACTTCTTCTGATCTTACCCTGCTCAAACACACTTCAGCTGGTTTAACAGCTCCAGGCAGAGCAGAGGTTTCATAGCTAACACTGATTATCATACCAGCTGACAGAAAGAAGCTTCAGCTGATTTTTACTTTTGTAGCTAACAGGTTGAAAATGTGTTTGTTTTAAAAGAATGCATTCCCTTAGAAGAGAGGGATGAATCATAGAATAGTAGGGGTTGGAAGAGACCTCTGGAGATTGAGTCTAACCCACCTGCCAGTGCAGGATCACACAGGGCAAGCCACACAGGAACAGATCCAGGCAGGTCCTGAAAGTCTCTGAAGAAGAATCCACGGCCCCTTTGGGTGGCCAGTTCCAGGGCTCTGTCACTCTCACAGTAGTTTTTCCTCACACTGAGGTGGAACTTCCTGTGTTTCCCCTTGCTACCATTACCTCTTGTCCTGTCACAAGGCACAACTGAAAAGAGACTGGCCCCTTCTACCTGACACCCACCCTGCAGCTATTTGTAACCATTAATAAGATCCCCTCTCAGCCTTCTCAAGGCCAAACAGCCCCAGGACTCTCAGCCTTTCCTCATAAGAGAGAGATTTCAGTCCCTTCATCATCCCCATAGCTCTCTGTTGGACTCTCTCTGGTATCTCCCTGCCACTCTTGAACTGGGGAGACCAGGACTGAACATAGTCCTCCAGGCATGGTCTCACTAGTGCAGAGTAAGGGGGAGGAGAACCTCCCTCAAAGACCCCACACATCTGAAGAAGCTAAATACAACAAGTAAATAATGAATGTGGGCCATTTCTGGAAGGAAACCAAGGGGTGAATACCAATCACCTCACAGGGCTGGCAAAAAAATTTCTCATCCATACCCTTTGATTCTCTTATGATCTCTAGGCTGTTGAGTTTCTCTCCATACCATTTCTGGTATTATGCCTGTGCAGTGCAATGCTGCAGAGAGATGAAGCTGCTCAATAAAACTATGTAGTAACTGTTACAGAAATTTCCATCAAAGTTTAGATAACAATTCCAAAGAGTTAAATTAGCTTCCACAGAAATCAGCGAAGTGCTGAATTGGTTTGTGCATCTTCACACTGCACCCTGCTAACGTGGTGTAAGTGCACTCTCAGCTGGACACTTCAGAATTTGCAGCACTGAGAAGCATCCACAGCTTTTTCCACTAAATACAAGCATCAAAACCACATTCCAGTTTTCCTTTCTTCCAAATGATAGCCTAAATTAAAGTTGTCAAACATGACACAACCATGTCACCAGAGACACGTAATGAGAGCAATCTATGTCAGTCAATAAGAATGATTATAGGTAAAAGCTAGAAGGTTCACAAGCTGAAGCCAAGCACTTCATGAGCAAGTTAATCAATTAAGCTACAAGCCCCTGTCAATTTAGTTAAAATGGGGCAGAATTTGGCAATATTGTATGGAAATCATAAGGAGAAATATTATACATATCAAATAACAAATATATTAGAAAGAACTTAATGTATTGTGAGAAACACCATTTTTAAAAAATAAGTTTAAGTGAACAATGAAGTAACAATTTCTCTTTCTTTAAAATCATAACTTTCAATTTTCATTTAACAGTTCTGAGTAATAGCGAAAGAATTCAGCACAACTTACGGTCGTGCTGTTCTGCAGAAATGTGTGCACTGGGGCACAAAAGTACCCACGAGTTACTGCAGCCATCCTGAGCTGCTGTTAAACCAGCCAGCACCTGGCATGTTCCCAGTTCCATCAGAGCTGGGACAGGAATGACCCACACGGCCTCCCCGCTCTGCACTCAGTAATTAATGGCAAACGTTGTCATTTTGCTGAAGCACAGGTAAGCAGAAGCCAGCTGAACGCTCTCCAGTCTTCTGCTTCAGGATACCTACAGTTCAGAGCAAGCAGAGGTTGACAGAGGGACCAGGCTGGGCACCATCACTCGCTGTGTCTCTGCCCGCGGCTGCCAGGGAGCAGGCAGAGGCTGCACAGCAGCCTGCCAGCGCCATCTACACTCCACGCAGCGCATGGGACACTGCTTCCACACAAAGTACTGGCAATTCAAGTTAGAAGTGATGTTAGGGAGATGTTTAGCACCCTTTTAGCCTCCTGCACCCCGGATCCCTCCAGACTTTGAGGATGGTTCGTTCTCAATACGAGAAAGACATGGACCTGCTTGAGTGGGTGCAAGAGGTCCACAAAAAATGGTCTAAGGGTTGGAATGTCTTTCCTGTGAAGAAAAGCTGACAAGAGTTGGGGTTATTGAGCCTGGAGACAGAAGGCTCGAGGGAAACCTTTTTTTTTTTCAGTAAAGGTGACCTTATAAGAAAGATGGGGACAATCTTTCTAGCAAGGCCCGCTGTGACAGGACAAGGGGTAATGGTTTTCAACTAAAAGCAGGTAGATTCAGACTAGATATAAGGAACAATTTTTTTACAGTGAGCATTGTGAAGCTCTAGAACAGGTTGCCCAGAGAGGTGGTAGATGTCCCATCCCTGGAAACATTCAAGGTCGGGCTGGACCAGGGTCTGAGCAACTTGATCTAGTTAAAAAAGTTCCTGCTCACTGCAGGAGGGTTGGACTAGCTGACCTTTAAAGGTCACTTTCAACCCAAACCATTCAATAATGCTACAGTTATGAGCTGGCCAGTCAACAGTTTAACCTTCTGAGAGAACACTGATAAAACAAGTGTAGTCCAAATCTTAATTGTATCAGTAAGCTCAAGATCAGCACCATCCACAATAGCTGCACACCCAGCTAAAACGTCATCTTCTCTAAGGGAAAGAGCCAATATCATTAAAATCTTGTCTCCATGCACCTGCTTCCCCTGAAAACCTGGATGATTTATCTACAATAAAACACCAACTCATGTCCCCAACTCATGCAATGTTTTCAGCTTGAGAAGCTAGCTTAGAAGTTTGAGGTCAAGGATATTACAACTTGATCCATCACAACTTGAATCATGAGTATTTAATCATGCTTGGCTAGGATCTTTCAGAGTTATCACGGATTTCAGATGTCACTTATCTTAAATTCATCCATATCTTCATGCCAAAAGCAAAGCAGAGAGAAGATGAAAGAAACTGGTTGTTAGAACAGCCAATGAGCCTACACTTAACGCCCTGCCTCCTGGGAAGAGGCACGGACCTCAGAACTGCCAATACTGTTCTCATCTGCTGTTACCACTAAAAGTCTGGAAATACCTGGGGAGAGACTTTGGACAGGGGAAAAAAAGATGAAGTAGAGTGTGGAGTAAGAGTAACACTTTCTGAACCTTTTACCAACAAACCCACCATTTATTAGAATACAAATCAGTTTTTAGAACTTCCAAAAGCCCTCTGTTCATCTTCAAAGTTACTAAAGCTACATTCACTAGGCAACTGTTAAATTCAGCTACTCTTTTTTTGACACTAAATGCCAAAATTCATGCCCTAACTGACAAATGTTAGGACAAGTTTCAGAGCACTTCCAGGTTGAAAAGAGATTTTTAAATAGCAACTAGTATTCAAAACACCCAGCACCAGCATCTGTTGTGGCTGTACCACACAGCAGATGTTTCCCACTGATGCAAGCAGGGGGTGCATCAGTTACAGTGCTCACAATAACCTGAAAGCTGAGGGATGGATGATGTTTTTCTGCAGACAAGGGAGGAGAGCAGTAGCATGATGGGGGCTAACTGCTCTGCATCTCTTTGCTAGCAGTTATAATACAGGTTTATACAAATACAAGTAAAAGATGTTGAACAATATTTTACAAATAAAAGCTAAAGAATTCTCAAGAAAATGGAACTCACTGAGCCCCACGGAAGCACGATGGCATTTTCAGCTGCATGGCAGGATGGGTCATTTTTCAATGGAATTCAACACACAGGAAGGATCAACATGGCAAGGATGCCAGATTATTTCAGTCATGTGGTAAGATCCAAAATTATTTCTCTATCATTTCATTAGAATACTCACACTTGAAATTTCTTTCCATTTTCTGAAGATGTGGGTTTGTTGAGAAAAACAAAAGAAAGACAAAACAAACCAAACAAAACCCCACACAACATCAAAAAACAACCCAACCAAACAAAAGAACCCACCCCACCTTATTTCCTCAAACTTCAATACAAGTCCCCTGGTTCCAAACCCAGCATCCTACCCATCTTCTTCCATTTTAGCAGTGAAGAACTCATGCCAAACAAACCAGAACTCTCAACTCTCTTAGAGACAGAATAAGAATACAAACCAATTCTTCCAAACAATTCCATTAGGATGGTGCAATCATGGGTAATCCTCTAAATGGGAAGGACGCTGTTTTGACGGACAGACCACGCAGTAGGTAAGGAATTGGCTAGATGGCCCCTCTCAAAGAGTTGTGATCAATGGCTCAATGTCCAAATGGAGACCTGTGACAAGTGGAGTCCCTCAAGGACCAGTACTGGGACCAGTCCTGTTCAACATCTTTGTTGGTGACATGGACAGTGGGATCGAGGCACCTGCAGCAAGTTTGCCAACAGCAACAAGCTGTGTGGTGCAGTCAACACGTTGGAGGGAATGGATCCATCCAGAGGGACCTTGACAGGCTGGAAAACTAAACATACACCAACCTCATGAAGTTCAACAAGGCCAAGTGCAAGGTCCTGCACCTGGGTTGGGGCAATCCCAAGCACAAATACAGGCTGGGTGATGAGTGGATTGAGAGCAGCCCTGAAGGGAAGGACTTGGGGGTGCTGGTTGATGAAGTGCTTAACATGAGCTGGCAATGTGTGCTGGCAGCCCAAAAAGCCAACTGTATCCTGGGCTGCATCAAAAAAAGCANAGTAAAAAAGGGTAGTTTTAGATTAGATATTAGGAAGAGATTCTTTACTATGAGGGTAGTGAGACACCAGAACAGGTTACCCAGAGAAGTTGTGGATGCCCTGTCCCTAGAAGTGTTCAAGGCCAGGCTGGATTGGGCTTTGAGCAACCTGGTCTAGTGGGAGGTGGCCCTGGCCATGGTGAGGGGGTTGGAACTGGATGATTGCTAAAGTCCCTTCCAACTCAAGCCATTCTATGATTAAGAGAGTGCACTGCTGCCAACCATTATACAATTTAAAAGGCTTCATCACATATGAAAGAATGTTTGTGCGTGGCATCAAACAGCTACAGGCTAGAAGAAGTCAGTCTTGTCAAGGTCCTGCTGGTCCAAACATCAGCATAAGGAAAGGTAACTGGCCTCATAAGAGAGAGGTTGATCAGACTGGAAAACAGGGATACTGGCAATAAAACTGAAAAGGAGAAATACCACAGGACATCAAAAGATGGGTTGTGAAACAATGCTTCAAAGGGTAACTACCACATATCTGCAAGAAGGGTGCTTGCAGGTATTTTCTGCATGAATACTGAGGAAGGATCCAAATATATTTGATAGAAATCCAGCTCCAAAGCACAGGGCCTTAGCTGGCCACCATGCAGCACTGTGGGCAAGTGAAATTGATAAACCACACTTAAAACTAAGGAAAAGGGGATTTCTGCACCTATGCACCATTTTAAACACTGAGGACAGAGATGCTCAACCCTTTGCAGTGACCTTGCTTGAAAAAGATAGCAACTATTAGCATTAATAACTACTGACATCTATTATTACATTCAACAGGTAATTGTGTAACATTGTTTTTCATTATACTTTCTTAATTAAAACAGAAAACAGAAACCCATAGTCTCAATCAATGGCAACACAAGGGAAAGTTATTTGCCTGCTGATTACAGTGAGGAAAGAGTAACTTAACCTGAACTTAAATACCACTGACTGGAAGTCAGTATCAATTCCTACCCTACCAAGAGATGAAGCTATTGCTCTGGGGCAACTTTGGTCTTTCAGACCTGTCAGTACCTTCCTTTCTTAAAGGATCAGTGACTAAAAGTGCTCTCTGGACTACACCCTGGGCAAGTTTAAGCAGACTTAATTACTGTCACCTTCAAGATTTTAAATCTTCATGTACTGGGTTAAATACCTGGCTAAAACTGCAGCTAGGAGGCAGATACAAGTCAAGACTATGAAAAAAGAAAATATATATATGAAGCAGTGGGCAGAGGGGCATGAGAGAGTCAAGACCATGCCATAGCTCTTAAAATGCACGAAAGCCAAACACCTTTATGCACAAGAATTCATATTACAAATGTCAAATACAAATAACTGCCTCAGTTCCTCAGGGACAATACTTAACTACAGATCGAGCCACTCTTACAGACAATCCTCCTTTTAAAAATAAAAAGCAGCAAAAATCAAAATTTTTGCATTCAGTAGTGGCATTTCAACTTGAATTGTATTTCTGTTCAGAGTTCCTATTTCCCATAGTGAGGAAAGGGGTAGCCACACACATGCTTCATCACAATGATGTCGATAACTCTTCAAACAAATTCGGTTGACCTTACAACAGAAAGACTTTACCTTATACAACGGACGCCGGACGTCAATGGGACAGTTCTGTATAACCTCATCAACTACATCCGAAATGGATTCCATAAAATCAGGATTAGCAAACTAAAATGAAATAGAATAGGCATTAAAATTTTTGTCCAAAGAACAGAGAAACAAACAGGCAGAAATGAGACTGTAGAGAGATTCTGTAACAGCACTTTTAAAGGAGGTGGGCGGGAATCAGCATCAGTATTATTCCTGCTCATCACATTGTACATTATAACAAACCCACCTCTGTACAAGGGAAATGAGAATTCCATATTCTGCAGAGAAATTCAGATTCTCTTCCTTGACCATACATTTACTGTTTACATTTTAGGCACCATGGATCTACTATTACAAGTGACATGAGTCTGACTTCTCCTGCAATACTAAACATACTGTTACTGCACAACATGGTCCTGTCTTTTAAGTAAAATCAAAAGTATCAGTGTGCAAATAAGAACTTTCTCCTGTAAAAAATTTTCATCCCTACTAAAATACCTATGTTAAATGTTTACCAAAGATTCAGATTTTTTTTTCCCCCCAAGCAGACAAAGTCTTTACTATTCAAAAAGGCATAAATACTCTAAAGTCTTGAGTGGAAGTCTCCATCAATACAAACATCAATACAGTGTTAATTTAAATTTCTGCATTTGTAAATCTAGAGACTCAGAGCTGCTAATGCTAGAAAACATTATTGGACTAGGGGCAATTTTCCACTTAAAATTTAACACGAGCTTTAAAAAAACCTAAAAGAACAGTTCATAACCTGGGTTTTGCCCTTTCAGAGTCTAAACTTTGAGAAATTAAATGAATTATCAATACATAATAATGTATTATTACAGATCATTATAGAACTTGAAATCTTTCCCGACGGTGTAAAAACTATTTGGGATTTACATCCCAAACAAGATGAAATATTTAACTGGATGAATAACAAAAGCCAAAACACAACAAGTATACATTGAACTGAAAGAGAAATTAGCAAAGGAAGTTGACTTGGAGATCAGGAGCCATAAGAATGATGTGAAAAAATCCCCAAGAATCCAAGCTAATTTCTATAGTTAGAATCAATCATGCAAGAAGCTAAAACATGAAGACACATAAATTAAAAGCGAAGAAAGAAGTGGTGTTGCTTCACATGGAGAGCTCTCTTCTGAATGAACTACAGCCTGGAAACTTCTCCCAAGCTCTCCATAAAGATGTTGATAAAACAGCAGGGCAAAAGGAATAAGTAGAAATGAGAGTTATGGCATCCAAAGCAGAGTATAACATGCTCCCAGAACAGGGACAAGAGAACTGACATGGGAAATTGCAGTCTGCTAGCAAATACTCTATGTTTGGAGAACAGCAAGTAAAATACCTAACTTAAAAACTGGAGAAATAACCTGGATACCTACAAACCCCAAAGCCTAAGTTCAAGAATACTAAAGACTTCAGATCAAATTTCATCAACTGAAAATAGGACAAGATTACAAGACAGCTTTACAAAAGGCAGCTTTTACCTAGCTAACTCGATACCCTTTGAGGTGAGGAGTTAACGAAGTCCAGCGAGAAATTCTCTTTGGATGCAGTACAGATCATCTAGTGTGTTTTCCTTGTCTAGAAAGTCAGTTCGGGTTTTTTTTTCAATACAGAGCCAAGAAACTATCAAGAAATGAAGAAAATGGAAATTAGTCCTTTATCCTGTTCCCATGTGTCTTTGAAAAGGACTATGGAAAGAGGAGGTGTTTAAATGATGACTGCCATGAGATTCAGTGCCTCTCTGGAAGATCACATGGGTAAACAGCAGGGAGGATAAACTATTTAGCCCAGAGTTTTACTGTTGGTACAAGATCAGATGGCTACAAAGTGACCACAGAGAGATTCAAGCAGGAATTTAGACAAAAGGTGAGAGAATTAAGTTCTTTAATATTCTTCCAATGTGAGGTTTCCCTTTGTCTACCCTCTTCCTCAGTGTTAATGTGGATCTTGATTAAATTTTTTAATAGTATTACAGGTTATGGGTTCCTGCAATAAACTCAGTGGAGTGTGTAGGAATGGAGAGGATCTTCTCTGCTATGCTGTAACATTTTAAAAACTTGACTCTTTCCTCTCCCACCATATCCTGAAGCTCACTTAAGCTTAACTAACTAAAACCAGACAGACTAGGTACTGCAACATCTCCCAGGATGGCGCACGTTACTTACGACCACATCAACAGAGATTTCAGTGGACTTCCCTCAAGGACAAATTTAGCATCCATGCCTTATGAATTGACTAAGTATCAAAACTCCGTGTCCAAGATTTAGGATGTTATGAGTGCAATGCTACCATGCAGAGTAGTGCCTAAAAGGATTGGTGCCATAATTACACAGTATAAAGGCATACTGCTTTTAACCAATCCTGAAAGAAAGAAGGAAAATTCTATATAAAATCTCTAAGTTCAAAACATTTCTTCTCAGTTTTAGAATACCTTTAAAGAAACAGAGGAAGATATTTAAATGTTACACGGGATGTTTGAAAAATAATTATCTACTATTCTTATGTTGCTCTGTGCTTCAGTTACCCAACAGTTTACCTGGCTTGCAGTCAGACACTGCTATCGTACATCCACGTGATGGCGCACCGGCACCAAGAATGAGGGTACCTCCCCTCTCACTCACACTGTAGTTTCTATAACAATATTGCCAGGCCCTATTCTTACCTCAGGATGAAAGAAAATTTCAGGTCCAAGGAACCTTTCGTAACCCACATCTATAACAAACTTGGTTTTGTTGATGGCGTTGATGCCAGTATACTGTTTGATCCACTTCCGAGGATCTCCATCGTACTTGGAAAATTCTTTCACTATGTCTGGGCAAATGTAACAGTATTTCTCCTGTTAAGAAATACCATGTGTTAAAAATGGCCAAAATCATTATTCCATCATTGAATTAAAGTATAGTACAATTAGAAGATAAAAAAATACATGAGCATTCTTACAGATAGGGCTGTTCAACAGATGTTCTCACCCAAGTGACTGCTGAAGAAAGCCCCATAAAGACAGGCACATGCCCTATTTGTTTCACTAAGACTGGACCTCTGACTTGTCTCGATTTGTCTCTCAAAATGAAGACACCATAAGCATTAGGTCTGTGACAATAAAGAAGTTCACTGGCAAGCTTTCATGGGAAGATCAGACCCATGCAATCACCCTACTGACATGACATACATTTAGTTTTTATTAAATTAGAAAACTAATTTTAAACAAATCTAAAGCTTAGAATGCTGATTTAATCTGCAGAACATATTCACTCCAAATAGTCTAGCATGAAGATTTTCTTCCTCCTCCTCCTTCCCCTGCACTTGATTGGATAAACCACCATAAGCTCGTGGAATTACAATATGCTGCCTACATTTGCATTTTTAAGACAGCCACCAGCAGCCTGCTGAAGCCAAAAAAAATTACCTCCAAGGGTTTTATTTATGTAATTCTTAAGAGATAAATAGGGGTGTACCTTTATGGCTTTTGCTGTCTCCAGAGATTGTTCAGGAGGAATTCCCACCTCCCTTTCCCTTAGGAGCTGTTGAATAAAGTAAGTAATATCTCTACCTGCAATAGGAATATGTTTGATGCAACTTCCAATTACATAGCCTTCTGCCTATGTAGGAGGAAAGGGAAAAATATTTAGGGGAAAAAAAAAAATCTCATTGCGTATCAATAATTAACAGCAAAACTAACATTCCTTTTTATAATACTTTTCTTTCTTTTAGTTTTTTAATTCAAAGTAAAAATCTTGAAACTGTAAAACTACTATTAAAATGTTCAACCCATTAGAAAGTAGATACTATTTTTATTTAAAAGACCCTGATTATGACATATAAACAGATATTGATTGTGAAATAGATACATAAATGATAGACAAAAACATCTTGCACACGTTATAAGACAGTCTGATCAGATGGCTCCTTTTAGGCATGATCTGAAAAGTAAATGTAAGATAAAGAAACCACTCATGTCCTATTTATCAGCAAAAAAATAATTGGAGAAAGTATTAAAATTATTAAAATTTCTCAGACAAGAAAAAATCAGATTAAGCAGTATCTAACAGTATGCACAGTAAAACCAAGAAACCTATTTGCTCCATTTTTTTTCAGGATGTGTTTACTGATAACACTGGTATTGCTGAGCCAATATTGCTTCTTGAATCGTTCTGTACTTTTCAGAGTTTTATAAAGTAAATGTTGGAAAATTTGTCAGATGTTGGTGGGATGCAGGAGATCCAAAACCCATGATATGGTTTAATATTGCATTAGTATATGGTTTAATATGCATTAATATTAAATGGAACAAAGGTATCACAGTAGCAGAAGACAAAGTTTTACACAAAAACAGCCTCTAAAAGGTGGCCTAACGATTCCTTACTGTGACCCTCCTATAGTCTGCAAGCTAAATTAAATGCATAAGTTAGTTCCCATTATCAATACATACTTATCAAAACAATCATAAGGGAGGAAAACAAAACCCAAACAACCAAGCAACACTGAAAATTTAAAAATAGAGTTTAATTTGACAATTCTTTTTTAAATCTATAGTAAACAAACCCCATACTTGTCCAAAACACAGATAATTTCAAACTGTGTCCTGCTACATACCACAGGAATTACATGGGTCACTCCATCACCACTGTCGATGACAATTCCAGTCAAAGTACGTTCTCCAACCTGCCGTGAGGTCCAGGAGGCAGCTAAGGCCAACACTGCCTACATGAGAAGGGGTTTCTATTTAGAAGCAGGCAGAGCATACTAATTCAGAATCTCAGAAAATATTCTTTCAGATGTTTCAGGCATGTGCATGCAGAAGACCATACATACTGCAGCTACACCATACTTTAGAAGTATATATTCACTGTGTTCACCTGAACAGCAATATAAAGTCCTGGGATGTTAAATGATTCAAACATGATCTCTGCAAGATACTCTCTGTTTTCTGGTGTGTTCAGCGGGGGCTCTGTCTGCAGGGAAGAAGAAAAAGAAAAAAAGGCACCTAATAGGAGTCCTAACAGTTCATGCACTGATTGTCTTGATGATAATCAAACTTCTAAAATTCTCAGTGCACTCAAAATAGAAAATTTCAAACAGAATTTGTACAAAGTGATTGAGGCTTTTCATAACCAATATCCAGCCTGCAGGAGCCTGCATCACAAAATGAGCAGAATTTAGCTATAATGCAGCTCTGCAGATTACTTTCCTCCTCCCTCCTACTTCTCCCCCAATCACCCTGGCTTCTAAAGAAATAAAAGACATACACAGAGAAAAATCTTCCGACAGACCTACTTGTGCTTAGAATATTATTTAGTTTTCCTGATATAAAAATATCTTCTTCACCCAGTCTTGTTAACTCACCATTAAAAAATAGTGATCCTCAGGTTCGGCTCGTAGGTATTTGAAAATGACCTGCTCCATGAATCTCTCCATGAGGTCCCAGTCTTCAACAATACCATGTCGTATAGGCCACTGAAAGCAAGAAAACCTGTCAACGCTCTAGACCATACAAGGATTAAAAAAAAAAAAGTACAGAAATAGGAACAGCCTAAGTCCCCAACCCCTTCCATCTTCTGCAAGAATAAAACCACCTTATCTCCTGGTTATCTTATCAAATCCTCCATTCTAACTCTAACTTAGAGGCACTATTTGAAGTTATCTCCTGCTCCCAGGTACTTCAAATTGTAATTCTATCTTGCAGGACTAGAAGCTAGAATCCAGACTCTACTCCTTATACTGTTATTGCTCTATTGCAGCACTGTGCTTTAATCTGTTCATGTATAAATTTTATCATTTATAAAGTTGAGAATTATACTTGGCTTCAATATGCCTTCCAATCTATAAAAAGAAATAAAGACCATATATAAAGGCTATATATTTTTCAATGAAAATTCTGGCAGGGATGATATTTACATTTTGCTCAATGTTAAGAACACAGCTGACATTTAAGTAATACAGTAGGATGTATAAAATATGATTTTTTCCATATAATTCATAAGCCAGCAATATTTTGTAAGTACAAGAAGTTCGTTGCTAGGGTATGGAAAATATGATTCACAACAAAGCTGAACTGCAGACAGCCTTCCACAAAACTACTGTGACATTCCCTGAAGCAAAAGTATCCACCACATTTCCCAGTTCACATGCCCTGTTAAGAGGACACCCTTCTAGCAAGAATTTAAATTTTCAATCCTTATGGCTATTTCAATAGCTAATAATTTTGAAAACTGAACAGCTGCCTTGTGTCAATGGATAGTTAGAGAAGGGTTCAGGCCCACAGGACAGCACGAGTAAAACGGACATTTAAAAAAAGAAAAGGTAAAGCCATGAACCTAATCATACAGTTTTTAAAAAGCAACAGGAATACTTGGCAAAAAAAGCCAATGTGTGTTTCAAATGGCTATCAAAGAGCCCGAGAACATTACATCATAAAAATGTGAAACTTTGGAACGACTTCTTAAAAATGCTGAATACTTACCTTTGTAGCATAGGTAGGTTTATCTATGGCTTCATCTCCTATGAAAAAGTCCAGATCATCAACACCTTTCATTACCCTTCTCTGAGCTTGGTCACCTACTTTGGCTGATTCTCGAATTGCAATACCTTAAAATAAAACCCAAACAAATTAAAACCACTAAATATGAAATAATTACATATATCTTTACTTAAGGATTCTTTTCCAGAAATAAAAATTAAGATAGAGAAAGCATAGTTTCCAGAGAATAGAAATTATGTAAGCAATCTACTGACAAGCCAATAGAGCAGAGTTCATTCTCAGTGCTTCACGCAGGATTATGTGAATAACAGCTCATTAAGGCGAGTAGTAACTCAGAGAAAATGTGAAAAATGTATTCTGTTACAGACCACAACAGTCACTAAACCTATGGAAGTGCAGCATTCCATGGGAGATATTCTTTAAGCCAGTAAGGATCATGATTTTCTGAGTTTCAATTGTGGAATTAAGAGAAAGAACAGGAGAAGAAAAAAATAAACTATGTACTTCAGAAATAAGTATTGGAGTCATTATCACAGTTGGTGAGAAGGAGAAAGGGGGGAGGGGGAAATCAATTTGCAGTGCTACAGAGAAATCTTTGGGGACACTTATGCTTCCCATTAGCAAGCTGCAACTATCACTAAAATTATTAGATGATGGTGGTTATAGGCACGAAGATGAGACAGCAAAAATACAAATCTAGGGCAAGCTATAAATAAAAATGGAAAAGTACTCTTAAAAAAAAATCTTATTTACATACAGTTTTCTTTTAATAGGTCATAACCAGGAGCTAAATAACATACAGTAGAAAAATACAGAGTAGACAGACATCACCCACAAACACACCAAATACTATCAGCACCAAAAATTACTGACAGGCAAACAATTGCTTTAGAAACACATCTAAGCCCCAACAAGTTCATAGATTTATGAATCAGAATTTATAACAAATTCACAGGAAGATCCTGCCATCTCACTCCTTTACCATAAGATATTTAAATCTTTACCAGTGCTTTAGGTTGGAATACATCTGGTAAAGAGCATGTCCCTCTCCACCTTTTCAGCCCCCAGTGACCTTTATTATTTCCTTATCCTGCGAGTAGCTACAAGGCAGTCTGGATGTGTTAATAACTAGTTAACTTAAATTGACAAAAAGTGAAAGGCAGCACTTAACAGAAGTGGAGATAAGCACGAGATACCAGATGCCATCATACATGAAAATACCCAGTCACTGCTAGTATTCACACATACATAGCCTTTGAGAGAATCTATTAAGACAATTAAAATCAAGAACACCAGAAAGGTGTAACATTTTAAACAAGTTTAACATACAAAAAAAATTAAGAGAAAAATCTGCTCAACAAAAACATGTTAAATGGGCAAAACCATTTTAATTGGTAAACACGCAACCAGGAAGAAAATTCTCTAACAGGAACAACTTTTTGAAATATTACATTGTCCCAGACAATGTAAATAAGGCAGACACCACCTGCACTGCAGTGCTTAATTTGATTGTGAGCCTTCCCCAGATTATCCGGGCAGTAACCATGGTGTCAGGTAGACAGGAGGTAAATTGCACTCTGCCTACTCAAGAGTCCTGGCAGAAAAATAACGGGGATAAAAAGGAAATTGGACTGGAGCTCTCTTCATCTTTGTCATAGCAACCAAGAGCTGATTTAATGAGCAACAGTCCTAGCTAACTGCAAACAAGGAGTTCTGTTTAGCTACACTCTAGCCAAAGATGCTAACACAATGAATATGACTTCCCAGATGGACAAGAGCCTACAAAGGCCAAGCTGGGAATTGGAAATATGTCATTTACTCCTGAAAGAGCTCAGTGACACCAGTGTATATTACAACTTGGAGGGACAAAAGATATTACTCACATGATGGAATAATGAACTGAGGTTCTGTATTTCCTGCATAGCCAAGTTTTGTATACCTAGAAAAGAATGAACACCAGGTCATTACATGTACTTAGATTAAAACCAAAAACAAAACAAGCCCAAAACCCAAACTACTACTTTTAGTTCCATTGTTCAAGTGAAGTCCGAACAATTGCATATGACATCCACATTTTCTGGGTTATACTTCCAAGTGTCGTCCTTGTGAGAAGAAAATTGAGAAGTGGTAAATATTTAAGCATAATTTAGTTTTCAGACATCTTCAGCTTACAAGTCTTGGCAGTGTTTCTTCTGAGCCATGAAATACAAAAGCTCAGCTCTTACTTTTTCCATGTTTTTTACCATCTACGACAAAAGATAGGCAAATCACATTCTACCCTTTGGTTAGAAGGGCTGTGCAGACCTTACCTTTCAGAAGGCTACCATGACCAAAGATGTCATTAGACTTTGCATATTTAATATCAAATACAGAAAAAAAAATACAATAACCTCTCTTAAGCACAAACCACAGTTCAGAACACCAGTGGCAATCTTGATCTAATTCCCTTTCCTACCTTCCATAAACCACTCACTTCGTCACAGGTATAGTATCTGTGTGTGGTTAACATCTCCATACTACACCAAAGCAAGCATGCATTGATAAAACACTTTAGAAACAGGCAGCAGATGGTTTGAAGCATTGTCCGCCTCTTGCAGTCTACATAAAATACTTATTTTAACAAGTAGAGGATCAAGAGGAAAAAGAAACTGGTAACTTGGGGATGAAAATAAAAGAATGAATTTTCAAGCAAAACCTAAAATCTCTGCATGGTGTTACTGCCTGCAAGCTAGTTCAGGTCTTTAGCAACTAGAAATAATTAACAGTCCAGACTATGAAAAACAACTCTAATTCCTAAGGGGAAAAGAAAAAAAAAATCACCAGCAGTTTCCAAAGAAAGGAAAAAAAAAAGACAAAACAACAAAATTAATTGAATGGTTGCAGAGTCTGAAGTCTTTCTTTAATATTGTCATTAGATTGGAATAGAAATACAATAATAGCATGATTTGAGAGCAATTAGCAGTATTCACTCCATTTTTACCATGAAAACCTAAATCCATGACATTCTTAAATGGGACCAATCACAACCTAGGTCCTAAAGTGAATTTATGGTCTTTGTCTACAGCCTACTCTCAGTATCTGCAAACAGTACTATGCCATCACTAAAGCAGAGTTGCTTCTTCATTAACAGCTTAAACAGTAAATTCCCCTTTATGGAGTATTTGGCATAAAAACACTCATTAAGAGATAGTTTGCTTAGATAAAGGCATTAAATCAAAGCTGAATTAGCAATGACCTTGGAATTTAAATATTGTATTTTCAACATCTCTTCAAAGCTGTAGCTTCAATGGATTTCAAATAATAGTTTAAAAAGTCCTTTTTCCCCAAGGCTAAAAGACAAGGACAGTGTTTTGTGGGCAAGGGTTTGTTGTACGTTTAATTGTCATTATATGGGCATATGCTTTCAGTCTAATCCAAAGTGTTCGTGCATATTTCCTGTGGCTCTCAAAAAATATAATCAGGACATTAAATTAGACCGATTTGTAAAGAAGGCCATTACTAGCAAGAGTTCTTTTTATGATTATTATTGCATGGTTTCTTCACATTTTAGAATGAGGCCCAGCTAGGGAATATTGTTCAAAACTAACGAGCAACAACATGAGTTACGCTGGGATTTAAGATGCATTACAGGAAATTTCCTCTTCATTTCTGTCTTTGAAATGGGTTTTGCTCAAACACACATAATGAGGTCTGAGGAAACCAGTTCTGGATTCAAGACTGCTAGTTCTGAGACTTCATAAACAGAAAGCAGGCAGGAACATCATGACAACAGCTCCTCAAGCCCCGGTGACAAAAACCAAAGTCAATATTTACATGCACACACATGAGTATGGATATATACTTTTCACAGAACTTTTATAGATGTTCGTGTGCAAATATGTATAAAGCTTTAAAGGCTCCTGCAATATAACCAGAACTCATTTCTTAAACTAAACTCTGGTTGAAAGGCCAGTTCAGTTTGCCATCTATTTCTCCTCTAAATTCACACCAACTCACAGTATTGAAAACACCTTCTAAAAGTCAGCTTGGGCTATCAGTCTGCTTTCTTCTTAAACAGGGATCAGATCCCCCACTAGGATAACTCACAGCATTAGCTATGTATATAGCTCAATATTTTACCTATTTATTTTTTCACTAGCTGAATTAACCCATTAGAACTACAGGATATGTTTATTAAGATCAGTGAAAAATAGTTCTTTGCAAAGAACATATGTCACAGAAGACAGTATATGGAAAGATTTCTTTACATGCCATTAACCCATGAAGGCTAAATACTAGAACTATGAGAACAAATAAATTCTCAGTTCAATGTTGAAGCAGGAAAGTGGAAAAAAAAATGCTTTTCAAAAAGAATAATGTATGTAGGATCAAACAAGAGACAGACTTGAAGAACAGGACATATTTCAGGTGTTTTGACAAAACCAAACGGAAGGGAAACTCAAACTACTCTTAAAACCAGCAAGGAAGAGAAGGAAAAGAGATGATGTGGTTGTGCTATCCTTTCTTACCCAGCAGCCCATTCACTCAGGACACGGCAGACTTGGTACCAGATTTTTCTTCTGCTCAGCAGGACCTGAGCACATTCCACCTCCCAGAGCCATACCCAAGAGTACATTAAAGCATTTGGGTGACCCACTTCCAGGATCTCCTACAGAGATTGCTCCATTTTATACAAGATATTTAAAAATTCATTGACCTGAAAGGCTCTGGACTTAAACAGTTAGAGAGGTTACCTGGTCTCCAGTCCCTTCTCCAATGAATATTTAAGCATCTAAAACATGCTTTTCTTTCTCCTGGGTTACAGCCTAGCAGACTAATGGTAATGCAAGGTCTTGTGATCTGTAAATTACAGAGACAGCTGTAGGGAATGTGTAGATAATCAGTATTTCAACTTCATTTCATTAAAAGTAGATTTATTGCCAGTGAGATAGGAACCTCCTGGAAAATCCCCAAAATATAGGATACTGGAGGCTGCATGAAAGGATAGTAGAAAACTGATCCAAAAGACGACAGCTATTTCATGCAAGGGGATTTGGAGGGACTACTCAGTTTAAAAAAATTTAAAATAATTTTAAAAAATCACTAGAAATTATATATTGTTAAACAAGCAGCTTCTAAAATAGTGCTGTCTCCTACATACTTTTTTTCCCAGGTAATTAGTTAAGACATATCATTTTCACTGCCCTGTGCATGAGGAATCATCCTAACCCTGTTCTCTTCTGAGGTCCTACCATGGAAAGACAGAAAAACTTACATAAAAAAAATTACTGCAAAGATACACAAACGGACCGAAGTTGGAGACAGATGCTGCAGCCTTAACCATTTTAAAAAGCAGAAGTATTTTTTTTTAAATTCTTACTAAAGTTTGAAAACAACATAAATTAGGCCCTTAAAATCGCCAGCTCAGGCCATTGCCTTACCCATCTCAAAATACCAGACATCCAATTTTCCTCCAGACAAGTATGCAAAAGACCAAAGCCCAGCTGTGAACATTGCACCATTTCCTCAATTTCCATTGCTTTTTCATCCTGATCTTTAAAACGATCTGTTATAGCCACAAAAAAACCAAAATCTCTGAAAAAAAGATAGACATCAAGTGACCAAAACCAGCCAAATGCTCTAAGAAAGTCCTGTAAACTTACAAAAAATAACCTCTGTAAAGAGAGCCCTGTCTGACAGTGAAGAGGTTCAATAAGGAGTCGGTGCCGCGCTGCCGTTAACAGCCCCTGTTACCATTATTGCCAATAGGCCTGAGAAACTCACAGCACAGGGTCTTCATAAAGATGTAGGAAGGCCCTCTTGAAATGAGGAAGGATGTGATGAAGGAATGGGAATGAAGAAAGAAGGGATGAAGGAGGAAATATCAAACCAAAAAAATCTATTATGTCTGTACAATTTACCTGAGAGCACCAGCAGCCACTATAGGAATAAAGTGTGCATCAGAGCATCGCTTTTTTTGAGAGTCTAGCACTTTACAGGACCAAAGCCTGTGATTACAAACAACAGTTAATTAACCCAGGCTCCTCAGACCCAGAGCAGCAACTACAGTAATACCTGATCAAAAGTCTCACAATATTAGAGGTAATACTTGGCTAAAGCATCTTATTTAGCATCAGAAATACAGTAAGAGGGGGAAGTGCTACATGTTCTGAGGTTCCAGCTATCTTTAATAGGCCAGCAACAACAACATACAACACCCTAAGCTTCAAGTTCTAGGACAAGTTCAGTACACTTCTCCAAAAGACCCCATATTTACTTCTCAGCTCATCAGTAAGACTTTGCCAAAACAATTTTTCTTTACTGAAAGAAAAATGGAAATACATCCAAAATAGAAGTACTCCTCAGTGCCTGCAAATACGCACACTGAGGAGGAGAGAGGTATTTTAAGACATCTTTGTTTTGCACACCCACCTACTAGCATTCTAATATCCCACAGCTAAATGCCAGTTAATAAAACTAGTTATAAAAGTTTAAAGCTACATAAAACAGCAACACCAAAGAGACCTGGTAGCCCTAAGAAGCTAAAAATAGCATGCCCTTCTCCACAAAGACTGATAGTAACGCGTAAACTGATCACAGGGAAAGCCTCAAGCAAAGAAAATAAAGGAAGAAAACTGAAGTACAACAAGTCACGTGCAAATACTGATGGAAAAGATGATAGAAAACTATCAATGCCTTCTGCAAGACTTGTGAATAATGAGTGAACAGTTTATTGCAAAGAAAGTTGAAGTCATCTGTCCAACAGAGAAAAGGAAAGTTATCTTGTCCGGCTATGATGATGTTTGTCACTGAAGGTCTGTACCTGTTTTCTGGGTATCTGTTGCTGCTTTTTTTGAGAGATTCCAGCATTTTACAGGACTGAAGCCTATGGCTGCAAACAACAGTAAATTGAACCAGGTTCTTTATGCACAAAACAACAGCAGCAAAAAAAATAGTTTTCACAAACTTTTTAAATCCCCTTCCATGAAAAGAAGGGGGATAAGTGCCTAGACAAAGGACCTCATTCATTACCAAAGATGTAAATAGAAAGGTATATTTTATATACATAATGTTCCACAGCACCTGTCTCCATATACCTTTTCCTTTCTGCTAAGCTCTTCCAAGTTTTTCATCATGAAAGCCCTTTCATGAATAATTTGAATGAATTGTTTGAAGCTTGTAACCCAAAGTAGAATCATTCTAGCAAGAAGGCTTTCAGCCCACACAGAGGAAAATTCCAGAGACTGCGTATCAATGAGTCAAGCTACTACTTCTGGCTGCTTTTGTTCAGACTCTTATTTCTTCTTAAATTCTGCAAGATAACTTACCTCAAATTCAACAATCTTACTGCTGACAAGTTAAGTGCCCTGCAACAAAGTCAACTACAAGTCCCACGAGAAGAGACACCATGTTGTCTCATTATGACAAGATCATTTGGAAGCACAGAAATGCAAATTCACATAATTTAGGGACTATCTGAACCCTCCCTGAAATAAAATGACACACACACCCCCACACATGAACACCACTGGTTTTACCCATGGAAGCACTAAAGGGACTTTAGAAATTATACTTAAACTTAAATTCTTATTTCTCTGAAAGGACAGAATAAGATGTTTTCCATCCTTATGTATTTTGTAGAAAAACTGTTGGTTGCTACTATCTACTGCTAGTGCAACACTGGAATCACTCCAACTGAGAGCAAAGGAGTCTCCTGAAAAAGACAGACATTGCAATTCCTGCATTTCATGGATTTTGTAGCTTATGTTGTAGCCTTTTTAAAGGATCCACCTAGAACTCCCATTTCTCTCCTTGAAAAACTCTTCAAAACTGTCAAGCAATATTCCTGGAACACCAACAGTTTTGTGAACAGACATTTAAAATATCTTCTTCAAATAAACAGACAGTACCTGGGAAGCTACCAAGGAGCACCCAATGCACAGGCAGCAGGTGGAACTTGGTCTCTAGTCTACTCCCAAAGTTCCCAGATGGGGATTCCATTTCTCCCTGCTGAGGGGACAGAACTGATTTCTGGTAAGATAAGGTTTAAACAGAAACAGGACAAGAGAGGACTAAAAGCTTTGTGACATTTTAATACAGATATATTTCAAAATATGAAGCACGAAACACTTTCTCAGGAGAAGGCAGTGACACCACATCACTGGAAAGTGCTTCCTCTGGTTATCTAGGGGGTCAGAGTTTTTTGACTGGTTTGTTTGCGGTTGTTTTTTTAAGATGGTTCAGTTTTCAAAATTTTAAAGGTAACTCTCCATGCATTAAAGAAAATAAAATAGTGCTGCAAATTCCCTGCAGAGGAAGGTCTATTATCACAATAAACTAATGCAACCAGCAACACTGAGACAGAGCCTGACAAGTAAAGTTACTGGCTGAATAGTTACTCATGGACCAGCGTCTCCTCCTCCTCCTCAGAGCCGTCTGTAACTGTTTGGCCCAAGGAAAGATGTTAACAAAAGTACAATTCAGTATCATCTTCATTACTGCTCCCTCTGACACCTCCTACTCCTGAGGCACAGCAGAACTGGTCTATCAGATGATGAATGGGTCTTTAGCCACAGACAGGTAAGAAGCTCCTGAAACTCCTTCCAAGGACAGCCTCTGCAATTTAGATTCCTTTTAGTCCTCAAAGACTTAAGTTACAAGACTTTGTGATTTGGCTAAACACTGAATAAACCTCAGGCTGATTTGACAAAGGTGAAGAAAAAATGACCTAATGACCAAGAAATACCACTAGTACTAGACTGCCATCTCCCCCCTCACTGCTGGCCAGAGGGAATACCTGTAAAGGTTCAGGAAGATGCAGATGCTGTCCAGGGGCACAGCCAGCCGCAACCCGAGAAGGCCGCTGCAGTCCAGGTGCCTGGGCACAGTCCAGCACACACACACCTCACCTGCTCCTGGACCACGGCCAGGGCCGCTGCATAGCTCCCAGGCAAAGCAAACCAAAGCTGCGTCCCTTCTCTCCAGGCAGTCATTCGAAATAAAACATCCCCACTTTTAGCATCCTCATCGTGCAACAGTTTAAAGTCACACAACACGAACGAAAAATTGGACTCAAAAGGAGGACACCTAGAAACAGCCCGCGACCCAAGGCACACGGCCTGCCCCGCCACACGGCTGGGGCACGACTGGACTGCCCCGC
>VWZY01004283.1:429034-442382 GCA_013399075.1 Chloroceryle aenea
CAAACCGGGCTGCAACAAACATCACCTGCAAAGTTGTTGATACCCAATTTACATACAGGGTAATGATGTCTCATATGTGACTCAGCTCTGGTCATACTGTGAGCGCATGGTAACGCCAGAAATAGACCTTTCAGGTGCCTGTGCACAAGCATGAACCACACGAACAAGTGTGTTTCCCACAAGGGTGTAGTCTTCTATCGTCCTCTCCCTTCTCTGCATCGCTACTCCAGGAGCTTGCTCAGACCAAGGACTTGTAGAAGAAAATGAATGAGATGTATCCTCTAGTGCTCGTGCCCAGTGGTGGTGTGGTGGCCATGGGCTGTGCGTATGCCCCAGGGGGATTGTTCAGCCGCTTGCCACAAACCGAGCACACTCCCTCGACATGTTTGTGCACTCTGTTCCCCTCGGAGATCTTGGAAGATAGTGTGGTGGAAGGCAGCCCAATTTGTTGGAGGGCTCCCTTATCAGTGGGTTGAAACTGCTAACACTCTAATAAGTAGGCTCCAGGACTGGGGATTGAAGCTTGATAGAAATTGTCTGCCCCTCTCTTCAGGCGAGTCAAATCAAAACAGCACATGAAAGGCACTTCTTTAGCATCCAACAGATAAAAGAAAGAATATGCTTTGACTTTCCTGGCGAAAATTTCCCCTCACCCATGCTGTTGCACAATATGCTGTGCTGGGCTCAGAGAATATCTACTCATATGCTATACGGGCACATCACTGTAAACTTTCTTATAATTCTCAGCTTTCCTTTTTTTATATATTTTTAAGAAGTCTCCAACTGCTATGGCTGAGAAGAACACCTTGTCTGGAGCCAGAGCTACTACTGTAGCTCAGGTGCAGTCTGCAGGCTCTCTGAAGACGTTCAGTTTGCAAACAGCTGCAGGGATTTTTAACATAGGTGCCCTGCCTCTCTCTTATCAAGCTGTTTATCAGGGTCCCTCGGGCATTGATTACTACCCCTGTCGCTCTCCCAGCTGGTTGTGTGAGTGCTCCCTAATCCCTTCAAGCAGAATCAGCTGAGATAGTTCAAACAGTTTAAATAGGAGCTATGCCCTAAGTCAGTTGACTGTGCCTGAAGTGGGTTAGGGAGCTCTTAAACAAGTTGATTTGTTAGTAGGAAGGAAGGGGTGAAGTACAGTAACATCTTAAGCTGTTCTAGCAGGATCCCTGAGAGGACATCTGTCTGTAAGCTAAGTAACATAGAGAAAAGCCCATGGAGAACCCAAAATAAAAATTGTGCTAGGACACTGTAACATACATGGGGTGATGGTCTTAGAGCAACGAGAAGTGTGAAAACATTCATTCATCCCAAAGATATGTTAGAAGTGAAGTGTTTAATGATTANTGGGATGCAGTATTCCAGGTGAGGTCTGACCAGAGTAGAGCGGTAGAATCACCTCTCTCCATCTGCCAGCCACATGATAATTAATTTCTCAGGGAGAAGAGGAAGGAGTAGACACCTGATGTATACAGCTTAATGAATGACAGATCCTTCCAAAACCATCCTCATGCAGCATTTGGAGGATATCACAGCCTCTCCCTCAGAGCACAGTCATTGTTACTGTTGGTTCACACTTTAAGCTCACAGGGATCATTTTGTCCTTCCTCTCTCAGCACCATATAGGCCACAACAGTTAGCTGAGTTTCAGCTATACTGAAAGGGAAAGGGACACCCAAGAAGTGTATCCGGTCTCAGTTGGACTATCTGTAGAGCCTGCCACGAGTTACACAACTGAAGCTCTGCTGTTTTATGTTGGTTTGTCTACACCCCTTTTTACCACAGCATCCAAACGCCTTCCAGGAATGCATTAAGTCATGTGGCTAACAACTGCTATTCTTTCATTTCCATCTCAAAGGGAGAACTGTGTAGGCAGCAGAGTATTGGTTTTTTATTTTTTATTTTAAGGTTTTTATCTTGAAGTGTTGATGCTACTGTATGTTTACAATAAAGAAAGTAATCTAAAGAAGTAGAACGTGGTGTAGTTTTGATAACCCTTTACTCCCGTGAGAATTTATTCAACAGTAACAGAGCAACCCCCAAGAAACTCAGATAATTTTGAGAGGCGAGCCTGCACGTAGCTATGAGAGCCAGTATGGGAGAAGAGGGAGCTTTTGATGCATTTATGCTGGCTTCATGATATTAAGATGAGCTGCACGTTGTGTTCTAGATCATGCATCTTCAAAGCTGATAGCGTCATAGCCAGATATATCACGCTTCTATTTCAGAGAAGGGGTAATGGAAACCCAGCTTTGGTTACATATGTCATCTGGCAGGAGACAGGGGCTCCTAAACAAAATGCATGCACAAGCTTAGTGACAGCTCAGAGTCCAGGGTCATCACCCAATTAATTAGCAAGTTAACCAACTGTGTTTGCATACCCTCAAAGAAACAAGACAACAGAAAAGGTTTTCGTTGCTTACATAACCTCTCCCCTGCTTGAGATCAGCCTCAGTCAGCTTTTCTTCATTGCTGAGCTGACCTGTAAAAGCACTGGACTATCTTAGTGGTACTGATAAGACCTAAGATCTGCTGAAGGACTGTACTGCTGGCACTTAGGTTCACATTGCCCAAACAATGTACCTGCAGGCCACGTGTTCGTGGTGAATTCTAGTTAAAGGGATAGTTGTAAGGGTATATTCTTCCATCACTCCTTATTTAGTGGACACCTTCATAGAGGCACCAAGAACATTCACCTGCACCTCTGCCTCCTCACAGAGAGGTCATGAGTATCATGAATCGAGTGACACGAGGATGAGCGAGCACTATCAGACGTCCCCTGGAGTTTCTGCTCTGCCCAGCTATCATGCTTCATCCAAAATAATTTCATCTATGTAATTTTTTTAAAAACTATTTTCAAATCTTAAATCTAAACCTTCAATCTCTAGATAAGTAGCTGCTCAATACTCTTCCTTTAAGCTGTGATTTCTGGTAAGTACTGGGGAACTGTTATCAGATCATAGTCAGTGAACTACTTTTGAGTTAAAAAAAACCCTACACCCTCTGATTTTTCTCATCTGACCAGCCAAAACAAGCGCTTACAGCGTGGTCACAAATACATGACTGAAGTCTCAACTTGTTTTCTAACTAGCAGAAATGATGACAACATAAAAAAGACTCAATTCAGAAGCTTGAAAAGTAGCAGCATGAAAGACAGGTCTTTAATCCCTTGATCATCTCAAACATGGGGCTAGGTTAAGGGCAGCTGTTACGCAGTCATCATCATACAATCACTAGGAAAGGTCACCAAGCACTGGTGTTCACACACTAGCAATCACAGAGCATTACTCAATCACTGGAAAATAAATTGCTGGAGAAGCTAAGCTTTCCCTCGGCTCAAGACAAAACAAAGCCTAAAAAAAAATATAATGAAGAAGCAGCAGAGTGCAAACTATTCCTACAATGACATATCAACAGAGCACACCTTAACCTGTTGCATATTCTTTATCACTCCATAGATCTGTACACTGCTATTTCTAAGAGCATTCCACCTGCAATTTAAAGCACATGGATAGTCCCAGTGAAAACAACAATTATCCACATCCCTAAAGTGAGATGTCCTTTAAATAAGTCTGCAAACTGGGGTCTAAACAAGCTTCAGTTCCTAGCCACACAGTTGTAGTTTTTCTGTTGTGGCAGAAAACTACAAGCAGACTAAAAAGTAATTTCTGTCTTTAAATTATACTGGGGTCTTACGTTACAACATAAGTTAAAGAGGGTTTGGTTGATGGGAGATGGAGGTGTATGTCTTTTGCAGAATAGGTGACATTTCTGAGTGTCTTCATGTATCCCACTGTTGCGGGATCCTTTATTTGCTTCATGGGGGAACGTTGCCATTTCTAGCACCTGTCTGTTCAAAAGAGGTTTTGTCTCCCAGGTAAAAATGGTTCTGTGCTCGTTTCTAAAACATCTTGCGTGTCTGCTTTTTCTGTGCGAGGGTTGAACAGAATCAGAATCCAATCCCCCTGTTGATATTGTATTACCAGCCATGATATTGCCAACTGCTTCTTACCTTCCTCTTCCTATAAACCACTCTAGATTTACTATTGCTGTGTATTTTCTCAAATTTTGCACAGTGACTTCCTACTTCTCTTCCCTGAATGGCCACTGTTAATTTAGATCTACTCAGAAACATTTTGGATTCTATCTAATCTATTTTCTATTTATACCATGTTCATCACCATGGTAGCTGAATGCTTTGCAAAGTCTCTTTGAGGTAGAGGCTATGCAATACTTATTTTAAACCACTCTGGTTCTTTGCCTTTAAAATTGAATTCTAACAACTTCATCTTACCCCAGCTGAGAAATTACCCTTTTGCACTTTGCAAATAACAGTCTGAAATTTGAAGCCAGTCCAGCATGACTTGGGACCCAGCTTTAGCTAGGAACATCAACTGCAGTAACTCTACACTTATTTTGATAGTTCTCTTACTCTAAGAGAAATATTATGATATAGAACATTCATAATTAATGAAAGCACCAGTTCCTCAGACTCGAGCAAAGCCAGCAGACTTGCAGTAAACTCTCGTGCTCACTTTCACCTATGTTAACAGGCCTGTCTACCTTGAAGTGTGGTTATTAACAACTGTACAGCAGAACTCTGAATATCTATGTGTATACGTGTATGTACAGGGACATAAATGCTTTACATGGTTTTAAAACAGAACACAAAACTGCATTCCACATACTCAGTTCTGTGTCCTTTGTGATGCTGCACCATGGAATTTGCCAAATATTACACTTCTAATTTTAAAACTAATACAGCAGAAGCTGTGTTTTTGTATCAGGGGATTTTATCCCCGCACTTCTGAAGAAATCTGGTAAACAACAGAAGGTCTCACTAGGTACCTAGGGAAGCTCGGAACTACTCTGTTCGTTCCCATCTTCCTAAACAATACCAGCAATACACTTCTGAATTGTTAATTTACAGGGGAAAAAAAGAAGACAATTTCCATATTAAACATGGGAATAGCATAAAGTTAGCTGTATTTGTCAGATTTTTTATATTAATTGTAGTATTCACTTTCCAGTTCCATTTTTAAGTTTTCAATTTGATAATTCTTAGGAAAAAAACTTGTATTATCTGCAGGTTTCTTCCCTCTCTCCAACTTGAACTCACTGGGCAACTTCAGCCAAGCTTGATTCAAGGGTAGAGGCCTGAAGGATGTAAACAGCTTCAGCAGTTGTGTAAAGAAAATACCCGAGAAGCTTACAGAGAAAGGTCAATATCATCCTCGTGGAGAGATTGCAGCATCAGCACAGCTATATTATTAGGCAACAACGAATTAACATGGCAGAGGCAACTATAGTGTCACTATAATTTGGCTACAGAAAGTCAGCAAAGAACAGAGCACCACAGTGATAAATTTCTCAGCATTGGGGTACCTATGTCCATCCAAATTTATATCTGCTTGGAAACAGATGAATTATAGACAGCTCCAAAAATGGCAGTTCAGGCTGTTTAGACACCCCAAAAAAAAAGAGAGAGATATAAGTTACTCCAGGGGTACTCCAGGATGCAAGCAATAACCCAGCTCCACACTACACAGTACCACCCCCACTGTGAGAAGCGCATGGTTCAAAAGAGGCTGCACACAGAGCTATGCACAGAACCTTCTATTCAGTGGTTTCCATCCTTAAATAAAACAGCCTGCAGATCGAACTAACCCTCCATTACTCGAGCTTGGAAACATCTTGCACATCTTGTCTCCTGTGCACTGAATGGAGTATTTTCTCTTATTACTGTCTGAGTCATTAACATACCATTCAAAGAACTCTTCAGCAGTTTTTGTCAACATCAAACATGCTCCAGTTGCAGAGTTTGGTAAGTTTCCCACAACATTCGTAAAGCACGGATCTGTTTGTCACAAAGATACCATATAGAAACCTCTTCTGAGGCCCAGGAGAGTTGTTGGCAATATAGAACTGGTTTCTTCATATGGACCATGAAGCAAACAAGAGATCACAATAATCTGATGAGAGATGATCTTGACATCCTCCCGACCAGCCTACCTCTGCAGATATGTCAGCTAGACTCGTTTGGACAAGCAAATCAGTTTGTTGTTTGTTTTCTTTTAAAACACATCAAATGAGTCAACACATCAACAAAGCAGCAACATATTTTTCCAGTTACCAAACTCATTTGTTAATCAGCCAAACCAGAGATATCAAGAAGCCTCTTTGTGGAGATGAAGTCTTTGGTTCTCCAAGTTACCACAAGCACTGTCACACACAACAGAACATCATTTTGATCTTACCAGGCTTTAAGAAAACATTTCTTATAGTAAGAAAACATTTCTTGTAGCTGAGTACAGATGTCCAAAATCAAGACAATCCAAACTGCATGTGACAGGATCAAGGCTAGAGGCACAAAAAAGGGGTCTGACCAAGCCTTACCACAGGAGCAGGGCACTAGCTGGTCTGCAGCACTGTTAAAAGCAACGTGCCTTTCCTCATCTCCAAAACCCCTGCTATTTATACAAAAAACTTCCCGAGTTTGTGTTTAACATTCTCAAGCAGCACAACTGTTTTTATAAAAGGTTTTTGAGGAAAATCTTGTGAATTTTTCAGGTTGTAACAAGTCACACAGCAGAAGGGCTCTGAGGCTGGTACTGGCATACAGTACTTAGAGGTGGAAACCCAGCCTTCCACAGAAGCCAGGGGCTAATTCTCTTCAGTAACACAAAAATCCTGCAATATTCTTCCTGACAGCAGGGAATGGGCTCTTTCCTTCACCAAAGGCCTTTCCACAAAAAGATTCACAAAAACTGGAGTTGGACCATACTTCTAACTCAAGCAAATATATCTTCACTGGGCATTTGCATAATAAAACTGATTAAGAACCCCCAAAATCTGTAGATGGACTTAACTCACTGCAAGTATTCATCCATTTAGCAGTAAAGATGTTGAGTATGGGGTGTTGTTTTGACTGTTGTTCACGAGTCTAACATCCAGTAGCTGTCACCTACTGCAGAGTGCTCAGACCTATGGTAGTTGAACTGCTGTCCAGTTAGTTACTTTTTTTTTTTTTTTTTGCTTCTCTACCTCAAGCACCATCAAGATTTATACCAGTCTCAACATTTCTAAGTTATACAACACTTTCAAGTGCATGGACACCTGGTTTCACACAATACCTTCACATACACCACAAAGCAACAGGTCTGTTCTGCAACTGGAAAAAAAAAACCTCTAATTGCAGCAATGTAAACATACAACTGTTTCTAATCTATAGATCTCAGGATAGGGAGCAGTGGTGATGCAACAGCATGGAGTGGGTTGTGGGTGATTAACCAAGTGGGTGGCTCTTCCATTGATCTCTTCACCCTGCTTGTTGCCCAAGCAAAGTAGATGAAAGTGAAATCAAATGTGTTTATCCACACTACAAGTAGACCCCCAACTGAGGCGGACACACATGGCCACTCCACTATTCTGTGAGTCCTTGCATACCAAATTTCCTCTTGCCTATACTCCCACTCCAAGAAATGTTAAAGTTTGTAGCACCTCTTGAGAGCAGCTAAGGAAGAAGTACTTCTCTGGTACTTGTGTGGGTGCCTTTTCTCAGCTGTTTTTGTTTTGTTGTTTGTGGGGGATTTTGCATAAAGTCAGCTCTCATTACAGAAGCTGAGACTATCACGAGGTTGAAAGTAAGACAGACTATCCATGGATGCAAGCAATGAGGTGAAGATTCAGCACTGATAATCTCAAAGCCTGACAACAAGAAAATGGATATCGCACACTGACAAAATAAGCAGATGCAATCAGGCAGCTGCAAACTTTACAACAGAGCAAGTTTTTCATCTTATCTATGTATTGCAGACCCACTATTACTTTTCCACTTAGCCAGGCACTCTTGCTCCCTCAGGAAAAGGTATGGAGTTGGCATGAAAAAAATGGGAAAGAAAAATGTTTCTTACTGTTTGAAAAGTATATCAGCTTCACAGGTGAAATATGAGATTCTAATGTAATTCGGGAGCTCAGAGGTACACGGAGTGAGGCAATAGTTTAAAAATTATCCAGCAGTCACAATCTGCCTGGCACACTGCAGGAACACAGCCATCATTCTGTAAACCCTTACTTACTTTCTAATGACAAAGTGAAGGCTCCTCTCTGTGTACCACACCCCTGCCCCCGGCCAAGCCTGCTGGAATGAGAAAAAAGCCAAACACAAGGGGCCTGCTCTATGTTATACTTCTCTAACACAATTCAGTTTAAAAAAAAAAGAAAAAGAAATAAAAAAACCCTGCCTGATTTAATAGCCAGAAGGCCAGATCCTCCCTACCTGCATCACTAGCAAATCAGCCGGTTTGGGGAAACTCTCTCTCAGTGATTCTGACCACTTACTGTAATACCACGTAGCTCCCAGAGGAATTAAACATATGCATATGTAAGCATGTGTATATATCTTTAACTGTTGTTATCACTTTGGAATACAGACTTACCTGAGATCTGAAAAAGAAGAAATATGCTGAATCTCTAAAGGCTGCCACAAAATTGCTGTGAAGCATTCCTACTTCCTCCAAAACTCCCTGGGGGGCAAAAAAAAAAGTTAATCTTAGTATAGTCAAGTGAGCCTTACAGAAGAATTCACTGCAGAACCCAGGTGGAGACTATGGTGGTAGTCTCATGTGTCTTAACTCAGTGTCTGGAGCACACTCCTGGGGTGTTAAAGACCCAGACTCCTCTTTCCCACAGCTCCCCACTTCTCTAAGTACAACCTTGCAGCCATCAGAATATAAAACGCTCAGTCCTGCTCTCATGCATCTCTTGCTGCAGCTGGCACACGGAGCTGCAAAGAAAACAACATTTAACAGACTAGTGAGAAAGTAAGTATGAACCAGACTCCTTACTGACGAACATCTCCGTAAGGCAAGAACCTGTTTCTCACTGAGGAACTGCTTTTATAGTTCCGTTTAAGAGTCCACCTATCATTACCTACCTTCCTAGAGCTCAGTATTCTTGGTCAGTAAGAGACAGAGACACCCCTAGACAGTTAAAAGTCAGGCACCTGATCTCAGACACATCTTCATCCATTATTTCTCATCAGCTAGCCCAAGAGGTTCTTCTTCAGCCCACAGGCATCATCCCCTAGGCTCCTTACATGTAGAAGGAGAAGTATTGCCTCAGGCATGCTGACGCCCTCAGAGCTTTCTGTCTTCACTTACTACATGGAGACTTGCAGGGCTTGGGTCAGCTGCTTGGAATCACTGCCTGATCAGGACTCAGTTTTTGAAGCATTATTTCTCTTCAACCCAGTTCCTGAAGCTCCTGGGTTTGAGTCCTCGTTTGTATTTTCTAAAGCACTTGTGTGACCTCAGATCCCCTGAGTAACTTTCTGAAAACACTCTACAGCCTCCAGTTATCCCTCTAGGCTAGGAGGTAAGTAGGATTGAAAAATAAAAAAGGGGAGGAGATAGATGTATATGCACATAAACATAATTGTGATGTTTAACACCACAAAAAAAAACAGCATAGAAAGGTATTTTACAAATAATATAAACAATTACATTTATGAGTACGAATGAGGATGCCAAACAAGAATTTTAAAAATATTGACTATCAATTGACAATTTCTTTTAAATTCCCTCTCAATGTCCAGTTTGGAGTCCAGCTGTTGTGAGCAGATTATTTCCTCCCCACCCTCACCAAGCAGACTGTAATGGGGCTGATTTGTCTCCTTGTAGGTGGCAGGAAGAAGTCATCACAAAAAGGAAATACTGTCAGAGCCTGATGAGCATTATTTTCAGCAGTGCTGCCTGCTGAAGGAGTCCCTGCTCCTACATCATTCTTCCTTGTACCTCCTAGGTTGCTGGTAATAAATCAGAGCAGGGAGGTGAGCTGGCTAACCCCCCGCCTCTTCTTATTCAGCCAGAATATTTTTCAGCCAGATTAACTCTCCCTTTGCACTTCACCACATGCCCAAACGCTTCTGCCAGCACAGCAGAAGGAGGAGTGAGGGAGTGGGAAGGAGTGGCTGGAAGTAGGAGGAGGTGAGGAAGCAGGAAGGACTGCTTCGGTGGGTCTGAGGCCCACAGTCTCGAAAAATAACCACCTCACTAGGATTAAGTACTCCTAAAGTGCCCTTGTGAGAATGGATGTGCTCACTCCCAGCACTGCTTCACCTGATGAACCTTTGTGCACTAGCGAATGTCTAATCCCTGTAACAGAGGTCTGCCACTGAAATGTTTTCCAGTGGGGACAATACCTACTAACAGAGGGTTTCGGTCAGACACTGCCAACATCTCCTGCGGTGTGTTAGCCCTTCGGCCTTTGTATGTCTCTAACTTTGTCTGAGGGCACGCAACAGATTCTCACCTAAAGCAACACTGCAAGCGGGCGTACTGTTGCCTGCAGATTTCACACAGCCTACGGCACAATCAGAGAACCTGCAAACGGCTCGGATATATTTAGAATCCCACATTGTCATTACGTTCATCCTGCAAAATGGAGGAGGGGGAGGTAAAGAATAGAAGCAGATGATAAATGCACAGCTGGAGAACATCAGCAGACATCTCAGCATTGGCTGGGGCTGGTTAACTGAAAGGGAGTGGGTGACCCTGAGAAAAAGAAAATCAACATTTATTTCTCTTGCCTGCCCCTGTGAAGACAGTGTTATGATAATGTGCCAACCATCGTTTTCTGTGCCAAGTCACTGCTGCCCCTGAGGACTGAGCATGCTGGTGGGAAAACACAAAAGTCAAAGAACTGCCTCTGAAGAGGGGAGCACACGGCTGCTACCTGGCTTGGAATATCCCACAGGCAAAGCATAGCAAGACAACATGCACAAGGATAGAAGAGACTGATCATAAAAGGTAATAAAATGATACAAGAAAGCAGGGTTATAGGAGTTCATCCAGCCACACAAAGGTCAATGGGTAGTCATATGTAAGCAAAGATGCTTGTAATTAATGATTTCAGTCACAGTTGTTGGCTTGTTCTCTTGGATTGTGAAATGTGTTTTTACAAGACAGAATCCCAAGAGAATAAGGCCAAGAGTGAAGAAGCAGATAAAGTTTGAATTCTACCTCCAAAAGATACTTCCACAGTTGCTCAAACTTGTCGGGGCCATTTCTCCTTCCTACTCCAGACCCCTATTTATGTCTGTGTTAAAACATTGCCAGAGCTGCTTGCAAAGGTGGCAAACTGGTCTATTTGTGTTCCCTTTCACTGCTCCTGAGACTCCTCATCTATCTAGCTTTGTTTACACCCTCAGAGGCACCTCATTTCTTGAGAAGGTGGAGAACACTTGCTCATAGAGCCTTCAGGCTATAATAATGGGTAAAATCACCCAGATTATACCTTTTTTAACCTCACCGTTACCTTATAAATTAATTTTGGGCATTGAGGATTCTAGTAGTGAAGGCTGTCAGAACTTTGTTTGCTAATGGCAAGAGGAAAAGGGGAATGGAGAGAAAGAGTCCAGATATTTTATTTAAAGCCATTTCTGAAGAATCTGCTGGTTCACTTTAGAAGGGCAGGCAAAACCAGTCATCTGGATAGTCCAGATTATGGGGTGAGAAGAGCTTTTCTGGGTCATCAGAACTCTGTCAGTCTCTAAGTAATCTATGTTATCCTTAAATTCAGGAAAAAAAATCACCAATATTGGTGGCTGTTGTGTTCAGTTAGAAGCTGTGGTCTTAATCTCAGAGTCCTAACCATATCAGTCCCAATTGTGCCTCTCTTCTTGCAAAGTAGACCCATTCTTTCCTAGTCCTTTGCTCTCAGCATCCTTAGTACCAGTAAAGCCAGTGGTTCCACTTAGGTAATGCACATATTTTGCAGATGTTTCCATGTTTTGGTCTCCTCCTACAACTGCATATTTTCCTAAAAAGCAGACCCCCAGTTAATTTAAACCCACATCAGTTGTGGGATGCCAGCAGCAACAGAAAGATTTGCTGGAAACTGCAGTGGTCTCTCAGAAATCCAGGGACTTTTGTTGATGGCTGTAATGTGTCAGAAGCCCTGCTCTTGATGCACAGGAGCCTTATAGTCATTTTTAATATTGCAGGTAACTTCTGAAATGTCACGTGGACATGGAGAGGTCCTCAGAAATCCATAGTCATGGTCTGTGCAGCTCCCACAAGTCTGCCCCTACCTTCTAATTTTCCACGTTGTCTTAGATCATCTTCTTTGTTCATGACATTGACCATGTGTTTTATAAATCCAAGCTAGTGCTTCTGTGCAGGTCTTTGGGAAGCACCAACACATTTCTTGCTGCAATTGCTACTTTTGGTGAAATCGCTGCTATTGAAACTCTGCTGCCGCAAGAGGATTTATACAGAAATTATTTTAGCTGATAGTTATATCATAATTCCCTCACCAATTCAAGGGTAGAAACTGACCTATGTTGGGTCAAGCCAAAAAACATTTTGGGTCACCTCTGGATGGCCTGGCAATGGGATTTTGTTCTGGACACTTCATTTTGTGCTTCAGAATTTCAGACTTTGTTTTTGAGACCGTAAATTTCACAGAGGATAAATTAACCTTTGAGATTGACCAGCTTTGAGGTCTCTCTGAAACTGTCACTGTAGCCACGTTTGGCCAACCTAAATACAGGCTGCCAGCATGAGAAGTCCTGCCCTCTTTCACCTTAGACTTCACATCAGGGCACTGAGCACTAAAAACAAAGGTCCTTCCTCTCACCCCATCAGCTCCCAGCTGGATCACAGGGCTGAGCTGGTTC
Organism: Chloroceryle aenea; assembly: GCA_013399075.1. Classification (NCBI taxonomy): domain Eukaryota; kingdom Metazoa; phylum Chordata; class Aves; order Coraciiformes; family Cerylidae; genus Chloroceryle; species Chloroceryle aenea. The sequence goes on from VWZY01004283.1 coordinate 441,717, forward strand.
AGTACACAACCACCAGCACAGCCCAAAGGAGGGAGCAAGAGCGTGCAGCATAGAGAGGGATCATTTCTTGTAGGAGCAGCTTGAATTGATGTCATTTTAAAGCAATCAGGCAATTGCAGCCTTAGCCTGCACATTGAAAATCTTAAATTACTCAAGATTTGTTTTAGTGAAGTGCTTAATTTTCACAGTTCAATACAGCACTATACACTGCTGCGTGGCTTATCAAAGACTGTGGCAGTGAAAGAGGCCACCATCTTTTCATGATCTACATAAACTGAGAAAGTATGTCAGGAAACCCCATTTGCAGAGAAAACATGTTATTAAAAAACAACAACAACAACAGCAAACCCAACATGTTGTCACTACCAAATCTCAGCTCTAACTGTTCTTCAAACCTTCCTGTAAGAAGTCTCTTTTTGTAACCTATCCTTCAGCAAGTTTGTTATAAACATTCATCATCAGAAAATTCAGGCTGTGACTGCTTATGGGAGTGCACAGATCATACAGTTGATGAAAAAACTTGTGATGTCTATATTGATATTTGTATTTATTTATAATTCATTTTCAGCAGATATATTTGAATGTTTGCTTACAACTTTGTTGCTCCAGTGAACATTTCTAACAGCAGATTAGTGTGGGGACATTTGCAGAAAATCAAGCATTGAA
>VWZY01004283.1:452414-485456 GCA_013399075.1 Chloroceryle aenea
GGCTGAGGCAGCCGGGTTCGGCCTGGGTGAAGGTGGCCGGCGTGAGGGTGGCCTGGGTCCCGGTCCTTTCTTTGTGTCTCCGGCTTCCCGGGTTGAATTCAGGTGGTGCAATAATTCCTTTATAAATCTTTTCTTTGCTCTTCACCTTCCCAAGGTTGGAGTGGATGTGTTAGGGGAGAAGAGCTGCGACAGAGGCTTGGTTTAAATAAAACAGTGTGGAGGTGGAATTGCTTTCCTATTATTCGGAGAAAAGGGGTTTGAGTTTGGGGATCTGTTCGGTTTTTTCCTGGTTTGTTTGTTAGTGACTGCTACTTGCAATCAGCAAGTTAATGACTTGGAGTTTTGTGTGTCAGTGTATCAGAATATGCTGACTATTGCACATGAAAGCACAGGATCATGTGATAATATGTATTTCTTACGAAAACTGTATTTTTTTCAGGGGGATTGAGTTCTTCAGACCTTTTGACACTTAAAAAATAAAAATAGCACCAGCTGTGCACTATCACCAGATAGACACAAATTAAGGGCATGAGTTGTGCTTTGTGTCCAAGTGGCTAAATGCATTTATTTGTCCATGTAAGTGGTGCCATCAGGGTGTGACTGCCACATGGCAGCTGCCTGTGATGGAATGGAGAACCAGACCTGAACGAGAGAGAAACTGCCAATCTATGGGTTAAGAAAGGTTAACGTACAAGCATATCCTCCAGGAAAAAAAATGGTAAAAGCCCATGAAGCAGAAGATACTTCATCTAAAACGGTACTTCCTGAACTAGCCTCATGCGTAAGATCAGGTTCTACCGACAGTTGTACCAAGACCGCAGTTTTGTACTCTTATTGAATGCAATTAATACAACAAATTAGAACTTCTTGCAAAACAACTTTGGTATATCACAGTAAAATAAATGATAAATTGCTTGCATATGTCTTCATGCCCGAAGTTTACAAAGGCTCAGTCAGAGTGGTTATAGTGGTTGAAAATTAAATTTTGTCTCCTACTCGAGATAGGTTTGTATGTGTAAATAGCCTGTAGCTTAGCTCGCAGCCTCTGACAGAGCTAGAGTGTTTAATTTGAATTTCTTTAACATTTTAATGAAGCAATATCTCATTCCTGACAAGACCTACATGTATGCTTACATTTATGCATAGCTTCGTCGAAACTAATATGGTACAAGCATATCATGTACTACTCAGTGGGACTGTCCATCTGCATATTTCTTTATTAAAAAGATGAGATTGAGAAATTATAAAAGACATAGTTGAAATGTTTGAGTCCCTTCAGCCTTGTCATTAATGAAATTTAACCCAACTGTTGCCTGACTTGCTGTACACTTTTTCTGCACATAACAGCACATACTGCAGTTTCTCAGTAGCGTGATTACACGTTTGAAGAACACCAAAGAAGGAAGACCTACCGCTAGCAGGGTGCTAAAAGGTGGTATTTAGTGTAAAAGAAGATAAAGAGCATTATGAAAGAAGAAATGGTCATCTGCGGTTAAGTTGCAGGATCTGACGTCTCAAATAGGCCATTTGAAATTGTCCTGGGGTGCTTTGTTTTCCCAAGCTCTTCCTAGCCAAAGGGCCTCTTCAGCAGCACTGTGCTGCTGTGTTCAGTACTCTGTGACAAAGCTTGGGATGCCTGACGTCCGCCATCCCGATCACCCTTTAAATGCTGTAGATTTACCCCGACCCCACTCCTCATTTTGCGGAATTAAATGCGAGGAGGCAAAAAGGAAATGCCTCCCCTGCAACAGAGCCAGGGTGGCTTCGACCAGTTTGGGAAAACCCGCGTTGTCGCCGCCTTTGACCTCGTCAGAGGGGAGCGATGCCTGCCCAGCTTCGCTTCGGTCGCTTCCGCTGTAGCGCGGACAAACCTTTGTTCGATGTGCAGGGGAATTGTTAGCTCTTTCTGCCAGGATCCCCGCCGCTCCCAGCGTGACACTAATGAGGCAAGTGCCTTTGGAGATTCTGCTTCAGAACTCGGAAGTAAATACAAGTTTGATAAAAACACAGGTGTGCTATCAGCAGTGATTTAGCATCAATTACCCACGTGAGCAGCACTCTGAGGAAGCACCTGTACTGATTTCACATGAATGGGGAAACTCCTCATTTAAATAACCACGGGTTCATAGAGAGATCAATCTACTATGTATTGCTAAAACTCTAGCAGTAAGCTTAAAGAGGAGTCTAAGAAGAGAAGGGGCCTCATTGTTTCCAGAAGAAATAAACTTCAGAGGTGTTATTAATGTACAAATAGATTTGGGAGCAGGAGGCTGCAGAAATGCGTTTAGACCAGCAAGAGTTGTGGCTTCTGGCCCCAGCAGTGCCAGCAATCAAACCTCCATGATCTCCGAGTGCTGGAGTGCTGCTTCCTTTGCTAAGAAGTGAAGAGCATCAGAGAGCAGCAGCCTGTGGTGGTTTTCCTGTTTCTCTCAACTTCCACTGATGGACAAGGGGGTGAGAGATTCCTGGACCTTCTTGCATCCTCTCCTCACCAGGGGCCAGAGCCAGGCACAGGCAGCTGCTTGCAGGGGCGGGCTGCACATTAGTCTGCAATGGTTCTCTTGGTAGTTGCAAGTTCCTAGTTTGTATGTCCTGAGATAAGTTCCTGTATTGTGTACATACATCCGTCTGGATTTTTGCTCTGTCCAGGTCACAGAACCCTACTGGTTTTCAAAATACTCAAGAGTTCACAGGGTGTTTTCTGAGCTGCATAAACGTGTGAAATGTAACAGGAAGATCTGCAGATCCAGAGAAGGTCAATTCAAGTGTTTTTACGGCCCTTCAGTGGACTTGTCAGAAAACTTTTCTGAATATGCATGGACAAGCAAACAAAGGCAAAAACACTGACATTTTGTTAATGGAAGGGAATGTTAAAATGTCAATGAAAATGTCACACTTAGATTCCTATCATGACCACTTGAATTAAATTTGGGACCATTTAATGGAGTTTTATCCTACTATTAAAGGCAAACACACAACTGTTCAAACAACTTTTAAGACAATTCAGAGCAAATGTTGCTCATCGATGTGGCAGGGAGGAAAGCAAGATAAGGCGGTGTGTGCTCACTGCTTGTTTGGTGACTGGCAGGAGGACAGTTAAGGAGGATGGGATAAAACTGAATAGGATTTGTTTTGTTTAAATCTTTAAGTGACAGCTGGGTTGTTTAACTATTGAAATATTTGGCACCAGGGTCTGTGCTCTGGCAGTGCTCTGAGCATCCTGACAGGGCCCTTTCCCACGTGTGGTAATGCATGTAGGCAATAAAAGGCTCTAGCACTGGGTGAAACGTTCATTCTTGTTTTGTGAATGTATGCCAGAAGTACAAAAAACACAAGTTATGTGAATACCTGTCTACTTGCTATGCAAGTACCTGTCAATTTAAGAAATTGTCCATGACCTTTGGACTAATTTGTTTTACAATGGACTTGCTTTACAAGGGGCTTTGAAGGAACTTGCTTTATAGATTGGAGCTCACTTTAGAAAGGTTCTTGCAGAGCTGCTGGTGGCTAATTACTTTTGATCATTCTTAATCCATACTCTGTTTGAACAAGGACCTGTGATATAATAGGACTGTAGTCCAGAAGAGTCCTGTATAACTTTCCAGATGAAAAGTACATGTTTTTACTTAGAAATGTTCACGGGACTGACTCAGGTGACTAATGATGGGTAATGTTTCACCTCTCAACCAGCAGTATTTTTGTGGAGGTGCTGGTTATTACAAATGATCTTTCCTTTGTTCTGTCAAACGGCAGCGCTGCTGTTTACCAGAGGCGATCCCTCTTGCTGCTCTACTTGTGCAGCTTTGTCTTTTTTTTTTCTCTTAAGCTTTATTTCCTGATCTATATCCACTTCTTATTACCATGGAATCTGTGTGCTAATTGTAAAGATGGAACCTTCTGTTGCTGTAGTCCAGACAATAGGTTTCCATTTGTATTTAAGAAAATATTTTTTAAATCAGACTAATCTTTTGATAAGGCCATCATGGAAATCTCCCAGTTCTCAGAAACCTTTACATTTGATTCCCAAGATTCATTATTTTGAGTTAACAGCATGTCTCTTCTGTCTGTTCTTTAAAAGCTACTTGCACGACTTGAGGGCAGAAGTTCCCTGAAGGATCTTGAACCTTATCTGTTTGCTGAGGAAGGATCTCCTGCTCATGGTAAAAATGTATTTTTATCTTATTTGTGGAAAAACGCGAACGTACCAGTATTCTCAGAGCAGTACGACGGAGATGAGCATACAGCCAGATCTTTTTGGCCTGGATTCAGAATTTTAATTGTTGATGTAGTTTTATATAACCTAGATAAAATGAAATAATGCAAAGTCACCATTCCAAACATTATTAACTGGGCTTTAAAGTCTATTTTATGGGTATGAAAACACAGATGTAGGTGAGTCAATACCAGGCACATTGTTCTGTTTCTAGCAGTTTTATTGAAATTTGTTCTAGTTCCTGTCATTTAACCTTTTTTACCAGTATTCTAACAAAATCATCTCAAAGCAATAACTGCAGAAATTTGCAAAGAAGTCAGGTTTCAATACATAACGGAGAGTTCAGTGATACAGGGTGGTCTGGATCTGTAAGGAAAAGGGGCAACAGCAAACAGAGTATTTTCCCGTAAAGCCATCAAGTCATCAGCCATTCAGTCTTGGCATGAAAAAGCCTGGTTATACTTAGATGGAACTTTGGAAACAATTCAGCTATGAACATAGGTTCTAATCAGCTGAATGAGTTCGCAGATGATGTTGGGAACAAAACGGCTCATGTAGACCTTCAGGGAATAAATGAGAATTTCAAATGGGAGAAATTGGGCGACCTCCCAGCGATGCTGGTACAACAAGTTTAAGGTAGATTCTTTCTAGCAAGAAATCAACACTGGATGTTTTAATGAAAGAAATTACTGAGCTACAGAGAAATTAGCACACTTGTTAATTCCTTGATTATTCAGGAAGTCAGACTGGTTTTCCAGATTGTGTGAAATTTTATGGATTTCACAGCGAAAGAGACTACTCTGATTACACAAAACAAGAAACATGTAGTAAAAAAGGCTCAAGAATGGCAACCTGTAAGGATCATGCTGTGAGGTACTACTCTTGTTAAACCTGTGTATGAATAGATGGACTTCTTATGAGAAGTATGTGGCTGCAGTGGTTATCAACATACTTGCCTGCAACCCACCTGGATCTGTTCCTGTGTGGCATGCCCTGGGTGTTCCTGCGCTGGCAAGGGAGGGGTTGGACTCGATGATCTCCAGAGGTCACTTCCAGCCCCTACCCTTCTGTGATTCTAATTTGAATTTCCCACAAATTATAGAAGGATCAGAAGAAATAGCAGAAAAAGCAATAGAAAGAATCAAGCTAACTGGATGAGTGGTGATGCTCAGTCTACAAATGCAGTCACCGTGAGACTACTCATGTATTATTTTGCAGCACTTAAGAATTCATTAAGGGTTTAGCAATATAGGATTCCTGCCCCTGAAAGTTTCACATATGATATAACAAAGATAAAGGACTGAGACATACTGGTAAGCCAGTGCAAACAGAGCAGAGAAGATTATTTACATAAACTCTCAATTCTAAATTGCTTTTGTAGCCACAAGAAAAAATAAGAACCAGTAGTGGAATTGGTGTATGTTTCACAAGGCTCCTGAATTCTTAACTTTTTTTTTTTAATGCGATGGTTTTGTTTTGAAAAAATGCAGTGAGAGAAAATGCTGATTGTTCAGTCTGTTTTCTTATGAACTTTACAGAAACAAATGTTTGAGACTAAACTGGCCATGTTCTGGTGGAACAGACTATAAGAAGCCTTCTGGGGGTCAGTAATTGCCCTCACCAACACAGTCCATGGTGCTATGTAATTCCATCATTAAATTATCAGCTTTGATCTTAAAGCTGTGTAGGTTGTTCACATCTGTCCAGAGATTGTTCCTGAACCTCAGTCTAAGATGGCTGGAAACCTAAATTTGTCACTGGTTTCTTTGTGCCAGCATGGTCACCGAGCTTCTGAAGCACTTCTGGTTTTCCTCTGCTTTTAACAAATGGCATCAGTTATTACCCACTTGGGTCGTGCTTTTTGGCTGACGTTAATGAAGCCATCTAACATTACCAGCATAGATCCTTAGCTATATGTACATAAACAGACTTCACCTTTTATTACATTTTTGCTTTGTCTTTTAAAACCACAGTATTTATGTGAGCCCATGTATTATTTTGATGTGTGTTCTCATTATTCAGTCTTAAATCCCTGTTGAAGACCTACCTCGCCATTTGTCATGAATTCAACTTGTAGTAGGTCACTGTGGAATACTGTAATACATTGCCCGTGAAGTCTGTACTGAACAGCTCTTAATCTAAAATGCTATGATTCAAGCAGTGCAAAAAACCTTTTTCCTGATGGTATTTGAAACAAACTAACATAAGTAAGAAGTCTCAAGAACTATCCAAAGGTTACGTCATAGTTAAATGTTCATAGTGTCTATGTCAGTGCTATAAAACAGGACCAGCTGATACAGGTGCTGCTGTGATATCCTAGTCAGTGCTTCTAATTATGATGGACTTGCATATTTAAGAACACATAAACATATTAATTGCATGCCATTTAAGCTCTTCTGGAATGGAGCAAAAGTGACACGAGATTTAAATCACCTCCCACTATTGCCAGTCACGTTTCTCCTTTGCCACTGGTACGAAGGTGCGGGTGTCGGTATAAAGCTCTGATGTTCAGCAATAGTATGACACCCAACATTAACTTGGAAAAAATGTTAGGCCTTTCTACTTCACTTATAAAAGGTACAAATAGCAGTGACAGCTTCTGCACCATATTGTAATTTACTCATCCAATCACTTCAAGTTGTCCCTTGCTGAGGCACCTGCCGAGTCACTGCCGAGTATCCCCGTAGTCTGTTTGTCACTGCAGCGTCAGAAAGTAGTGTAACCCGCATTTGCTGGTGTAATGAGTACAGGCAAAGATAACACTGAGCTGATGACCAAAGCCGACCACAGTGTTTCAGTTAAATATGTTAGTGTTACATAAGTATTTACATTTATGCAACATTGTATGCCATTGCATAGCAGTGGAGTATTGTATTCTTTAGTCTGCCCATAGTGGGCTGGTTCAGGCTAGCATGAGCCAAGCAAGGTGTTGGGTGACTCCTTAAAACGGGCTTCAGTTTGTCAGTGCCGAGTGTCATATGAAGTCATTCTGCTCATCCATCTTGATCTGTTAAATCTTCTCAATCTTAAGTCTTTATTAACCCAATTAATTTGTTTTCTACACATTTTGCCAAGCTAATGGAGCGTTCATCTACCGGTATGTTTTACATTGCACAACACCAGTTCTAACAGGAGAATTTCCCGTTCACTTTATTCTATGTTAAAGTGTCTGTTCCTGCTCTGCCTCTCAGGCTGTTTTCATCCTGTGACAGTATCTTTTTACTAATCCTCCTTTCAAAGTTATTTTGACATAAATGGATGATTCTAGTACTAATCATTAAGTATCTTCCATGACCTATTGTGAGGGTGTCAAAGGCTTCTTGAAAACATTGCTGGCCGCACTTCCTCCAGTGCTGTGTCATGGTTTGTCCTCCCTGATCCAGAAGGATGAATTTTCCCTCTTATCTTACTGTTACAGCCTGGTTGCTAATTTAATGAAACTCGACATTTATAGATGTTGCTATAAAGGGCTTCTGTTTTGCACCCGTTCTTCTTGTGGGCAGCCTCTTTGGTAATCAAGAAGGCACAGAAATCCCCGGCACTCTTTAGGTTTTTGTACAGTCCAAGCTGTTTCTCTTCCCAGAATAACTTCAGTGTTTTGGTCAAACTACAACCCGGATGTGTGTCTTGCTCGGCAATGTTGAACAAGCTTTAAAGGGTGTTTAGCTGTCTTGCTGTTAAAATTTATATGCCACCATTACAAAAACTTCTAAGAATGATTTTTCATTCAACATAGAATTTCTACTTAAATAAATTTGTTAGTTCTGCTAATTAAAGCTCATGCAATGTTATTCTGTCACACACAGACTTCCTGACAGAACATCTTTAGATGGATAAAGTCAGGCATTTATTTTGTAGAATAACATTTTGGAATCATTACCAAACAGTTAACTCGGTTTGCCCACTGCTGCTTCTGAGTGGCCATACAGAGTTGCTGGTTTTTCTTGAACAAGTCCCACTTGGCTGTAAAGGTGGGTGAAGCCATCATTATTGCATACTGGCCCAGTTCAGTCACTGGTCTGGATTCAGAAATGCCAGTTGGGGTGGCAGAAGCCTTGTGCCAAAGCCAGCAGCAGACAGAAGATACTTTGTCGTTTAACAAGGTGTCCCATGCAATTGTTCTAAAATATTTCAGTAGAAGAAATAGGAGGGGATGATCTACCCAGCACGTTTAGGAGGACATCTTCCAAGCTGGTGTCTTAGCCTAACAGGCAACGATGATGTCACTGGCACAGTCTGTGTTATGGCAGAGCAGCTCCTGGCTGCAAGTGGCAGAGCTGGACGTTGTGACCCCTGAACAAGGAAGAGAAAATGAAGATTTATGTCACAGGAAGTGTATTCGTCTTTCATCTCCATCAGAACAGATAGTGAGCGTTTGTGAGGCAATCAAGCTTTTTAATAAATGTCAAGGTACCAGAAATTCATATAAATGGAATTGTAGTTGTGGAGCAGCAGGAATTTCATCATGGAGAGGTGAGCAGTCTGCGTGTCACTGAAATGGGTGGAATTGTCACATCAGGCATAAATTATTTCAGTGCTTGCAATGGGTGAAGCAGAGCTTATTTTCTTCCCCATCACCCTCCACCCCTCATCCCAAGCTACATCTTGACATCATACGCACTTATGAACAAGGACATCCTCTGGAAGTTGAGTAATGCCTTGAAAACCCCTGTAAACTCAGCCAGGCACAAGCACATATAAGAAAAGTTGCAATTAATTCTCTACTCTTGCATCTCCCCTATGAAAAGCTGTTAGGCCATTTGCACTTGCCAAGGCCATAGAAATCTCTCACCTTCCTGCAATTACGGCTGTGTGATTCTCCTTACTGCATGTCTTTACCCTTATGCCTAAACCCCAAAATGTCATAAATAATCCAGTTTCCATAATTATAAATTTATAAAGAGCAACTAATAAATTAACTTTTTTATTAGAGCCTCGCTCTGGCGCAAGACATCAGAAGACTTTGGAAAAGACTTTAGAATATCTTGAATTCACATCCAACAAAACTCACTTCCTAGTAAAGCATAATGCTTTTTTTAATTAACATTTTATAATTTTGTGACTCGTATTTTATTGACCCACGTGGATTAGGCAGCAGGGCTGAGTCCATTTATGAACAGACATCCTTTTCTTCAGACAGTAGAGCTGTTGCCTGAAGGAATCCAAGTCATTGAAGGAATCTGAGTCCCTCTTGTTAAAAGAAGCAGTTTCATATTATGATCATCACAGAAGAATATAACTACTAAATAAATATACTGGTGTTTTCTTTACTGGTCACAGATTCCTGCTGGTATCTTGTGACATGTGCATATATTGAACAAGCATAGAGCAGATGTGAGATGCTGAATGACAGTCTGTGCTATAAAGTAGATGTGCCAACGTGATTTGGACCTCAAGTATGTCAGCTTCTTTGTTTTGCTCATCCTCTGCTTTATTTCTCTCAACTTTGTGCACAGAGGGTAAATAGGTGTTTTTTTAGCTGCTGTTGTGTAGCAGCTTCTTTTTCAGCCATCATCCAGCTGCAACAATAGATGAAATCCAGTTGTGGATCAGTGTCCTAGATGCTACTGGCAGGGTTGTTTGCTTTGAAGTTTCTCGTGGTACATGCTAACCAGGATTTAAGCAATTTTATGGATATCAAACTTTCAAAAATGCATTTTCCATTGAGTGGGATAATGAGTACTGCCTCAGTAAACACCAAAAACTGACTCTGAGATATAAATGCTCTTCTTACCTGACGACTTGCTGCTTTGGTTTTGAACAGGAGATGTCATCGAATTCCATGGTCCAGAAGGAACAGGAAAAACAGAAATGCTTTATCACCTAATAGCCCGCTGCATCATTCCAAAATCAGGAGGAGGACTGGAAGCAGAAGTCATGTTCATTGACACAGATTACCATTTTGATATGCTTCGCCTGGTTACCATTCTGGAGAACAGACTGGTGCAGAGGACGGAAGAAACGATAAAGCAATGCCTGGGGAGGCTTTTTCTTGTGAGCTGCAACAGTAGCACACAGTTACTCCTCACTCTCTACTCATTAGAAAACATGTTTTGCTCTCACCCCTCCCTCTGCCTTTTGATTTTAGATAGCATATCAGCTTTTTACTGGATAGACAGAAGCAATGGTGGGGAGAGTCTTAACTTGCAGGAGATGAATCTGAAGAAATGCGCTAACTTTCTTGAAAAGCTTGTGAGAGAGCATCACCTGGCCCTCTTTGCAACCACACAGACACTAATGCAGAAATCTGCTAACTCTGCAGAAAGCTTTTTTCCTTTAAAACTTCATCATGAAACTGATACAGACTACAGACCGTATCTTTGTAAATCATGGCAACAAATGGTAACCCACAGGATATTTTTCTCTAAGCAGTGTAATTCTGGCAACAGCAAAGGCTTTACAGTCGTTTCTTGCCACCTCAAAAGAAACCATGTAGTAAAACGTTCATTTAGTGTTGCAGAATGTGGAGTTCAGTTTTAACTTTGGGTTGTTTTTAAAACATGTAGCAAATCCTGGTACTTAGGCCTGATTAGGTCCGAGTAGTTTTTAATACCTTTTAAACTAGTTGGCTCTTGCTGGGTGGTTAAGAGTTTTTGTCATTATTTTCTTAAAATTCAGTGAAGGGCAGGAAATGGTAACATTTTTTAATTGCTGCAAACATTCAGACCAAACTAGCGAAGAATGTTGAAATTACTTGTTTGTACTTAATGCATAAAGTGATTAAATCAAGAACATGATAACCAAAGACATTTTAAGCTCCTAGCATCCTTCAGGAATCTATCAATGTGATAGGCAGCTAAATGCACTGACTTCATTTCTGGGTCTTACTGCTTTACACACCTCATCTTCCGGGCTCCAGAAATAGGAGCCTCGTTGTCCGTGGGGGAGACTGCAAAAAGGCAAGTCTTCACTCTATAAATACTGGTCTTGATGTATTCCCAGTAGCCTAGGGCATGTGAAATCCATTCACAGCTTCTCCTGATGAAGAGGATTCATTTTCACAGCCTGTTAAATAGTGGTAGCCCTGACCATGCTTCTCCAGGCTCGCAGCCTCTCTGATTATGTTAGTGTGTGCTTGGAGAAGCGAGGATTGCAGGTGTTCTGACCCTTACGAACATCTGAGTTTGAGGAATCTACAGCTGTTGCAGAAATGGAGTCCTGATCTCCATAACTGAAGGGAAACTAAATACCCAGCTCTGGGTACCAGTGAGTTTGTGCTGGAAGCAGCAAAGACTTCAGTCTTTGAAAATAATGAAGTGTCAGTTATGGATTGGGTTGGGTGTGGGGGTTTTGTTGTTGGTTGGGTGTTTTTTTCAGATATATGCACAGACATATTTTTTGGTTTCTGCTCTCCCTCATTATTCTCTCCCACTTCTTTCCCTTCCCCCAGTCTCTCCAAGAAATCCAGGAATGCCATGCCTCTGGTCTTTACCAATATGTATTTGCCACATGTAGAACATTTGTGTGCAGGATTTGGCATGCAATGTGTTGCAGTTCTGGCAAGGAAGATTTAGAACTTATGGGAAATGCCCTACAGTTCTGGCAAAGAATACCATATTATTTATTAACCTAGAGTGCCCTTTGAAAGCTTCAAAGTGCTTTACAAGAAAGAAAATTGCACACAGTACATTATTTAATACAAAACCTTACATTAGCTTACAAATTTAAATTACTCAAACACGGGGAAAATATTTCTCTCAGCAATATTCGTTCAGTCATGTTGCACAGCACGTTTTATAGTTTAGATTGAACAGATTATTAACAAAAATGCATATTAAGAAGTAGTATCTAGCACAATATCTTTTTGAGGAAGATGCCCAAAAAACTCCACTGCAAGACACCTTTAATGTCCTGACTCCCAAAGCCAACTTTTTCAAGCTGAATGCCTGTGTGGGTTCTGAGCCGTGTCTGGTTCAGCGTGCGTACCCAGCGTGCTGCAGGGTGAGCGAGGAGCTCCTGCCTACAGTGCTCTTCATAGAACGGGGCATCACTGCCCCTTAGCTGGATGTTTGCAAAGGGGATGAGTGTCCTACCTCTAACAGCAGCCAGTACTGAAGGTCTTGGGACGAGTGAGAATCATCGGTTTTCACTGGCATGGCCTCTCAGCCTCCCCTGACATGGGGCTCAGGGAGCTCCTGACTGGAGCCTGTGGTCAGGCCAGTGTTTGATGGCCATCTATCAGACCTGTCCTCCATGAAGTCATCCAGTCCACTTTTAACTTACTTAACCTCTTGGGTGCTACCGTGTCTTTTCATAATGAGGTCAGTTTAGTTACTCTTTCCTTGGGAGAACTTCATTCCCCACCCTCCGTTTTAAACCTTCCATCTGATAACTTCTTCAGGCCATCGGGTCTTTGACTGTGACAAATGAGAGAACTTTGACTTTTCAACATCTCCACAGAGATGATGATTTTATAGACTGTCATTCCATTTGTGCTTTCTCTTCCATCAACACCAATGTTTTTTTCAGAACTTGCATAAGTACACAAGTAGAGGAAATCCAGTTTAGCCATTCAGCCCAGACTGGGCCCGACTTAGGTGGTCTAATATGCATAGACACTTCCACTGGGAATTATCATAAGGGACATACTTGGATTTTTTGTAAAAACATGGAAATATTCAAGTAGAACTCTAGAACTTTTAAATGTGAAAATTACAGGACTGAAAAAAAAAAAAAATCCCCATTTCTGTTGGAGAATCCAGCTGAAGATTAACTACTTCATAAAATCATACTTGCTAAAAAATATGTTTTATAAAAAAACAATGGAAATGTTCGGGTTTTCCCATCTGGAAAAATAATGAAGAAGCCTTTATATTATTCACAATGTAGTTTATATTTTGCATTGTACTGTAAAAGAAATGCCTACATTGAAATGAAGCCAAAGTTCTAATTGATCAAAAAGAATACCTCGGGAAATTTTGAAATTTCCCAGTTTTATTTTTACTTTGAATGCAGACAGATTTTTTTAATTCTCTGGTAATTGTAATATTCATGCTCTGCACATTTGTTTTAGCTGGATAGCGAGCTTAGCTCTCAGAGCTGCTGAGCATCTGCATAGCCCTGGAAGTTTGCAGGAGGGTTGGCTGTATGCACTCGGGGAGAGCACTGACCTTATCTCTGCCAAAATTACACCAGTTGGAAAAATGAACCTTTGGGGTACGAGTCTGAAGAGATGCAATGATAAAGAACCCGGGAAGCAGCAATTTTGTTTGTACCTTAATGAACTCTGGATATTACAAATGGGGTTGACCATTTTTTTTAATGGAAAATTTTCTCTATTAAAACGACCTAGGAATGATAGAGGAGAATGCAATTTCTCTTTGTGAGCCAGGAACAGTGTATTAAACATAGCATCATATTTAGTAGATAATAGTAAATCCAAATTCTCCTCTTTCTCCTAGTCCAAACTTACTGCCCAGTCTTCAGCCCCTGTCTCACCTGGAGTGACCTGTGCTGCTGCAGCTCAGTGTCCCGGGGAGGCAGCACATTTTGGGTTAGCTGCTCTGTGCTGCTCAAAATCAGCCCTGCAAAAGATAAATGCCATAGCATGTTATTCAGTATGAGGCCTGAGCGTGTGTGTCCTAAACTCTTAATTAATTCGGGTATTTCTTAGAAATTAAAATCATGTCATGTCATCCTCATTGTTTTTCGGCTCAGTGTTGTATTGTGAAGGCTTTTGTAGGCACAGGAACTTTTTACATTCTGGAGAATATTTGTTGTTTGCTTCATGTGCAACATCAAATTAGAGCAGCAAGCTTGAAATAAAGAGGAACCAGTTCACCCTTTTTTCCTTATCCTTTTATGATGAGAGCTTTTTAGCAAAACCAAATTAAAGCATTTTGCAGGTTTTTTATGTACTTAAAGCAATATTTCTATGGACAACTAGAAAGAAAATGTCATATTTATATTCAGCAAAAAGTTATTAGTATTCCTAGACTGTGGTGGGGGTTTTTTTGTTTGTTTGTTGGTTTTTTTTTTAAGAGCAAATAAAATACAAATAACAGTTCACTTGGTTTAAGTTTGTACTTGCACGTAAATTTCAAATTTCCTTTTTCTTACCTAACGGGTGCCAGCCACTTAATTTTCCACGGAGTTTGGAAATGGCAGAAGATAACAGTTCTCATGTGGAAACATAGCCTGCAGTTGTATTTTTACTGGAGAGTGGTGGGCAAAAGCAGACAATACCATTTTGGTGTCTGCTGGACATAAGGCTACACCACATCCTGAAGAGCAACATGGCACTTAGTTTTTTCTGTGGCTGCTCTAATAGTCATATTTTGAACCTCTTTATTCAAATGTATTTTTGATATGCAGATCTCATGGCACAGCAGTGCAGCAGGCCTTATGCCCAACTTAATAGCCACCTCAGCAGAAAGCCAGGCTACGCCACCAAACTGGAACTTGTGTAGGAAGCTGCACTGAAGACTCACCTGTGTAAAAGCTGCAGAGACTTTTAATGTTTCCAACTATAAAGTATCACAGGACTTGTGCATTTTGTCAAGAGGGGGAAATGCTGGAAGAAGCTCTTCCAGCTTTTGGCAGTAGGAAACACTCTCAGACAGGGAAAGAAGCATCAGTTCAATGCATCTGTGTGATCTTCTGGATAGAGCACTCTGATGCCCTGCAGCAGTCTCTGAAGTTACAGGTCTGGCCAACCCTGTACCTGAAAGGAGACAGCAGAATTGCACTGAGCTTTTAATGATGTGTAGTACAACAAGATGCTTGAACTGGTAAATGATGTGTCTAGCATCATGGCTTCAAATAAAAAGTTAGCCATAGTTGAACTGCAGGTCATTCCCACCGAAGGATGAAACTGGTGGTGGATTCTGCTACATAGATGCTGCTTCATAAAATCATGGTAACAGAGAACAGTTTGGATTGGAAGGGACTTTAGTGATCATCCAGTTCCAACCTCCCTGCCATGGCCAGGAACACCTCCCACTAGACCAGGCTGCTCAAAGCCCCATCCAACCTGGCCTTGAATGCTTCTAGGGACAGGGCACCCACAACTTCTTTGGGTAACCTGTTCCAGTGTCTCACCACCCTCACAGTAAAGAATCTCTTCCTCATATCTCATGTAAATCTACCCTTCTTCAGTTTATAACCCTTCCCCCTTGTCCTTTCACTACTCTTTCCGATAAAAGTTCCTCCCCATTTTTCCTGTAGGTCCCCTTTAAGTACTGGAAGGCTGCTATAAGGTCTCCACAGAGCCTTCTCATTTATAATGAAGATACAAACCCCTGCTCCTCTAGACCCAGGAGGAATTAATGTAAAACCAGACTTCCTTTTTTTATGTTTTTTTTTTTTTCCCTCCAGCTCTAGATGCCTTCCCAACAGTCAGCACTGAGCTCCAAAAGCACTCTCACAGCTTTCTATGTCAGGATGGTGCTTTACTGAAAAGGGATAGTTTCCTCCTTCACTGGGAGTTTACTCCCTTTCTTACTAGAGCAGACTGGAATATCTGAGTATAAAAGATTGCACCCATGTGATGCACCCATGTAGCTGGTAAATAGCTTTGGAGAATTCATTCTATTTGCAGTCAGTAGTAGTGTCACACTGGAGTAGATGATTTTGAAGAAACATGGCTGTGACTTCCCTTGGGAAAAGTTTGGCACTCTGCCCTCTGCTTTTCCACCACCCTGCTGTGCATCCTGCCCCAACCAACTGGTCGGAGTACCTGTGTGGGCCTCAGTGCTCAAGGAGAGCAGTGACAGGATGTCACCGCCTTGCCAAGTGCTGGTGAACAGCCATGTTCTGGATCTTGGCACTCTCATACTGCAGGAGTTGGCACAACCACTATAGTTTTTAATTTAAACCATTTGCCAGGGTTCTTTCTCATACATCTAGCTGGGCCTGTGCTGCAGGCCTCCTAGCCCTGAGGGGAGATAGGAAAGAGAAGAAAACTCGGGTTTTGATTATAAGAAGGACAAGATTTTTAGGCCACTGCTACAGAAAGAGGCCAGGCAAGGCCACAGGGCTCCTGGCAGTGAAAGATGCACGTCAAGGCCTCAAAAGTGTCTTGGTGAAGGTCAAGGAAGAGATTCTATGTCTCCCTTGCCAACAGTCCATATTCTGAAGGAGTGAGTAGGGTTTTTGACTTAGAATAGCTGCAGACTCTCATACTGCTGAGCGAGCAGACAGCGTGCTACAGTGGGCAGTACTGTCTCTGAAGTGCATCTCAAAAGCTCTGCTCAAACACCATCACTGACAGTTCCCTCTGCAGCCCAACATTTCCATGGACTCCCAGCCTCTTCCGAAATAGGAACAGCAGTGAATATCATCACATATGCCTTTATGGGACGTGAGGAATACTGTGCACATTGATTGATGGTGCTGGGCATTGTCATCTGGGGCAGGTTTGAGCCACACTTTCCAACTTCAACAGTCTTCTGCATATCCAGTAGGACACTGGTCACTGAAAATTCAGTGTAAAGTCCTTTGAACAGCCAGACCTCCAGCTGCAAACCCATCCTCTGGTCTTGGCCAGCACTTCAGTAGTACCAACTCCGAGCCCCCAGCTGACCCCCAATCTCTTGCGCTGTGTGTTCACCAGGCTCAACAAAAAACACTTTTTCCCAGAAGCTCACAACGTCATCATCCCCCAGCCGTGTAACAGATCAGCTGTATTTGGACTGTGCAATGAGTGGGCTCAAAAACCTGGTGGATGTTAGCGGAGATCTCGTCAGAGCAGGTTGGTTTCTGCTCAGTAAAATCTCAGGAAGTTTTAACAACTCTGAAACAGTTGTAAAAACACTATTAGCAGAGTGTTTTTCTGATCTGATAAAGAACGATTCCAGCTCTGTGAGAAGGGACCTGGGAGTCCTGGTGGACAAGCTCTGTCTGAGCAAACAGTGTGGCCGCTGCTGCAGCAGAGAAAGCCAATGGGATGCTGTGTTGCATCAACAAGGGCATCACCAGCAGAGATAAGTCATCATCCCCCTCCACTCAGTGCTTCTCAGGCCACACATGGAATACAGGGTTCAGTTTTGGTCCCGCTATACACAAAAGGTGTATTTATTTACAGGCTAGAGAGGGTCCAGAGAAGGGCCACAAAGATTACGAAAGGACTGGGAAGCTGCCATATGAGGAAAGGTTTTGAGAATTTGGCTTGTTCAGCCTTGAGAAAAGAAGGCTTAGGAGAGACCTTATCACCATGTTCCAGTATTTAAAGGGTGGCTACAAAGAAGATGGAGACTCCCTCTACAAGGAGTCACATGGAACAGTCAAGGGGTGATAGGTACATGTTACTCCTCAGGAGATTTCCATTGGACACGAGAAAAATTTTTCACGAGAACAAGAGTCATTGGAATAATCTCCCTAGGAATGTGGTGGATTCCCCCACATTGGACACTGTTAATATTCAGCTGGACAGGGTGCTGGGCCACCTTGACTAGCATGTGCTTTGTCCAGGGAAGGTTGGACCACATGATCACTGAGGTCCCTTCCAATTTGGTATTCTGTGATTGCAGAAGTAAACAAAACACCACATGGCCCACCACAATTCACAAGGCACAAGTGAGATGAGTCCCAGGAGACCCACAGCTTGCTATAAAATGGCATTAGCAGAACCAAAAGCAAATTACTGTCTTCCAAGGGAATATAAAATGGGATTTTTTTAGGTACAGAATGTACTCCAGTGTGTCCCCAACATGATAAGGTCAGGACAATATTCTCACTGCTCTGCAGTGGCAGTTGTACCATTCCAGCTGCACAACACCAGGAGGTGTTGGTCTAGAGAGCTCCGGCGGTATGGCACTCGCTGGGCTCACTGCAGCCTCCCTCAGAAAGCAGCACGCCTTCAGTGGCTGGGTCCATGGATAGGGTCGTGCCCTCCAAGGAACGTACAGGCTGTAGCAGTGCAAGTACGATATTTCCTAACTAGATTCTAGTGGGTTCCTACACTGTTATCCAAAGGCTGATCCCATACTGGCAGATCACTCACTGCCTCACTGACGTGAAATGTCCTGCAGTGGAGGAACGGCCCAGCTTGACTCAGGCTTCAAAGGCCACCCCCGAAATGATGGAGGTTTCTTGTACTCTAGGTTTGAAATATGTGGAAGGGCAGCTGGGAGAGACTCCAATGTTAAGCTTTGCCACAAGTGGGAAGAGGCTCTGGGGTTTAAGACTGTGAAGAGTATTTTATTAAAAAAGTGTCTGTTGCAAAGCTGAATAATGAATAAGAGCTTATTAATTTCTCATCCAGCAAGGCTATCAACTCACACAGCCAGACCATCCAGAAGCTGGGTGTTAACTACTGACCAAATTGAGTAGGGAAGTGAGAGAGGAAGGGGTAGAGAAGAGGGGAAGCTCTTTAGAGAACTCTTCAAGGCTTTAGTAAAGTGTGGTCAAAAGGAAAGCCATGTGGTCATCCAAAGTCAGCAGGCAAAGGGCTCCGTTTCACTCAAGCCTGTAGAAAAATGCCCACACTGGTGAGGAGTGGCTTGGCTGGAAACAGTAACTGGATTCTAAAATGATCAAGAGGTTGCAGGAGCAGACAGTGGCCACCGTGAAAAGGAAAGCCTGGCTGGAGAGGACATACCACCAGAGGTGCTGTTCTGCTCCTCTGCCCTTTTCTGAGCATGCCCTGGTGAGAACAGCACTTTACCACTCAAAGCTCCTGTCACAGCTCCTTCCATCAGGAGATGGGACACAGTTCAAGCCTTCTGGCCAGCAGGAGGCTGGGGCGAGGCCACCCTGCTCCCAAGGCTGCTGAGCAGTCATACTGGTGGTGGGGAGCTTTCCATTGAAAGGTCACTACTGAACTTTCCCTCATCCTTTATTTTAACTCCTTTAACTTTGTGGTTCTGCAGTCACACTACTGCCCCTGTTTGCACTTTGATTACCATATGTACTCATCCCACTTTTCTGATAATGACATCACATTTTGTGAAATTATACAGGTGCTTCTATTTTCACTCATCAGGAAAAAAAATTGCTATTAACAAAATTTACAAATACCGTAAGCAATTTACATACACCAGTTGCATAGGCAGTGAAGTTACAGAAGGCAGTAGAGCCACCTATTTGAATAGCCCATGCAGTTACAGAGGGCTCACTGTCTTTAGAAACTATGGACACATTCAAGTTATAATTACTCTACAATCCCATTCACACCAAACCTTGCAGGTTGGTGCAACACAACCCTTCCCACTGATGGATGTGTCCTGCACAAGCCCTCTGAACATAGAAAGTCTGAAGTTCCTGGCTGAAGACAACTTAAACATCCCTGTCCTTCAGTGCAGATGCACAGGAGTCTTTGCCAGCACAGTTGTTGGTTTTGTGGAAGGTCCCGTGGGATGCCATAAGCATCCTAGCAACCGGCTGAACTTTCTCCTTCGCTCCCGCAGGTGTGGTTCAATAAAGGAGTGGTGGGTGCTGGCTGGAGGCAGGCAGGGCTCGGCCGCCTGGGGCCTGCCAGAATGCCCATGATCTGCTCTTCAGCCTCCCGAAGGCACTGCTGGCTGCTGAGTGCTCAGGAAAGGTTTCACCTCCCACCAGAGCAGGGGGTTAAGTGAGACTCCCCTGGACTCAGAATGTAAATCCTAATGTGCCTGATTTTCAGCACTCTCCCCACAGAAGCAATTCAGCCTTTCTTAGCAGTGGAAATGTGAATTTCTGACATTTCTCAGGACTTTGCTGGTTGCAGATCAGTGCACACGGACGTCAGTAAATCACTCCGGTCACCGACCACCAGCAGCAAAGCCCAAAGGAGTTTTTCACCTGGAGGCACCTGCTGGGAGGTCCAGCACAGGCCCTGGAGGGACGTGCTTCCTGGCACAGGGGGAGCAGGTTCATCTCCTCTCTAGAGCACAGTGCTCAAACGTGGTGGCAGTGACTCCCAACCACCGTCCCGGAGCACAGGCACCACCAAGTAAATCCCTTTCTCTCATATCCATCAAATTCTTCAGCTCCACACATGGCTCTGCTCTGGCAGGATCTTGAGCCTGTGTTTTGCATTGAAATATTTTTTGTTTTGTAAAGAAAGGCAAGTGGGTTTGTGGCTCTGAATGAAGGACAGAGGTTGTATCTACCAGGTCCAGTGACATTTTACCCAAGCCGAACAGTACTGGCCACAGACGGAATGTTAACAAGGCAGAGCAGCAGAACAGGGTGTCGAGATTTCAAAACATGCTTTTCTTTTTGTTTGTTTGGGCTTTATTGCCACTACTGATATCTCTTCCAGGAAACAAAATTTCCCAATACTTCCTTTTCTGGTAAGTCATATAATGTGTGTGGTATCCTACCCACGGGAGATTGGAGAGGCGAAAGGCAAGAAAGGGACAGAGTCTCTGGGTTTATTTTCTGGACTGAAGCCATACTCCAGTTTGGACTGCACATTACACAACAGTGTTGTTCCGCTCATGGATTGATCAAAGATATCATGGGCAATGGGAGAAGTAGGGGGGAGTACTAGAAGAAAGTGCAGAAGTAGCTACAGACAGAGGCATTTAAATGGATGCACTGGGTATAAGGATCTGACAGCCAGGAGTAAAACTTTCAGCCATTCCTTCTGAATTTGCACTTTTACATAGACAGCACGGCGGAGTTGGAGCCTGACGATGGAAATGTGCTGACACAGAACAGGGCTGATTTTCTAGATCTTTTGATCCTACAGCCTGTTTCCTCCAGGAGCAAGGTCTAACTTTTAGGAAAATAAAGGTGTAACACAAAGAACATGCTTTCTGATAGGATAAGAAATCACCAAGTACCAGTGTAAAAATTCAGAATGTGCTGAATTTCCAGTATTTAGAACTGGGTACTGGCTAATCTCTATTCTGGAAGCCTTCAGTGTCACTGTTGTCCTGCCAGGTATTTGAAGCCAAAGCCATTTTTCTTGGGAAGCAGGTAGGTTTTCAGACTCTCCTTCCAAAAACCATTCGGTATAATTACGGGGTAGGACACACTAAAACTAAAATGCTAATCCATCCCCAGATAGAAACACATATTTAGCAGCCTCTGGGATTCTTGTGAATGAGAGCAACACACAGATAGGGCAGAAGGCATTTCACCTTGCAAAGCCCTCATGATACGAAACTGACCAGTCAAAGGGAATGAAGAAGCCCTTTAGCTCCAGCTAAAACTGAATGCAAGGTCCATTTTCTTACGCTGTGGTCTCTGGTCCCCAAGTTCCTCCCTGTCTGTGACAATGTGCCAAAGCTCCCCCCTTGCCAAAAGAAGCCTTTTGTAAACCAGAATAAACACAAGTAGAGACTGGAGCCTCATCTCATTTTGGACTTGCCATGTTTCCTCACAGGTCTCCGTCTCACTAGTTCATTGGTTTTGGTACTCAAAAGCAGATCCTGATAATCCTGAGTAGGGTGACATTACACTTTGAATACAGAAGAAAAGAGAGGTCAGAGTGTGGTCTTTACACAAAGAACCACCCTCCCCTCTCCCCAGTCCTCTGCAACTGTACAAAAGCCTTAAGTACTCGTGAATAAGGAGTTGGGTTTTTGTAGACTTACAGCTGATGGCCTCGTTCAAGTATCCATTTTTAATGCATGAAAGGAAACATAGCAGATAGTTGAGAATGCAGCTTGTCAAAACTCCTAACACGAAACAGAGAAACTTAAAGGTCTGTTTCAGGATGGCTCACCCAGCACAATCTAAAAGGCTTGAGTATGGTGCAGCTCTGCAAAAAGAAGTGGCTTTCACTTCACATCCACAGAATGGATTCGATAGTGCTGTAGGCTGCGTTCATGTTCATTTCTGACCGCTTGCTCAAGCTGCAATATTGCTTATTTGCTGGAAGTTTGTGTAGCTGATTTTCACAGACACAGGCCATGGTAGCTACAGAGCAATCTGTAGATTTAAATGCTAATCCCTCCAGCACCAGCTAAGCAATAAACACATCAAGAAAAACAGACTTAAACCAATGCAAAGAAGCAGATACAAACAATAAAAATAGAATAATTTCCCATGTGAACTTATAAAATAAATTAAATTATTAGAAGCTACTAACTAATAGCAGTCTTACTAGTCTGGAGAAGCTACTCCTTGAATGATAACTCTTTACTTATCACCAGACTCTGGGTATCCTGCCTACAACAGGCTGCTTTAGAATGTAGAACTTGTTGGTTTTCATTGACTCTCTTTGTCAGGACCCAACGCCACTGGTTAAGATTGACTGTGCACAGAACCCACCGACAGCAAAGCGTCACCGAGCGTGCTGCTCGGCTGGCACCGCTCAGGGGCGACAGTGAAATGAAAGGATCTCGGCCGCTCAACCCAAGTTCAAGTTGCCTCCTGCCAATCCACCACAAGCTAAATTCCAGTAAACGAATGCAAACTGTACTCTTGTCTGCTTTATAGGTAGCTGGAAACGCCCTCTCCTCCACAAGCAACAATGCCTTGTCCTTTAACAATGTAGCCTAGATTTTATCTATGCCTAAGAGCTCCTCTGTGCCCACCCTTTGTAAATTTTCCTATTTCATTGTACAGGAAGTATTTCTGGTTAACCATTTGGGTAGTCTCATTTATATTCCCTATTTCTAGAAAGACTCATGCATATGTTTAATGCATGAATAGTTCCAGGGAGGTCAACAGGAAAATTTATAACTTTAAAGTTAAAGGTGTGCATACATTTTTATGAAGTCAAACTGGACTTTGCATCTATACCTAAAGCTTTTCTGCAACTGTGTCTGCCAGAACATACATAACTGAACCATTTCTAACACTAGCCCATTATTCCTACAAGTGGAAAATTAAAAGTCCCCGTCCCCCATTGACTGCACAATCATCATATATGTGGCTGTCTTCCTTTTTCCTACTTCTTTTCCAGAATACTCAGAACATAGGGCATGAAAAAATTATTGTGGGGTCTAGGGAAGAGCACGCTCACCCTGAGCTGGTTGGCAGTGGCTGGAGAAGGGAGGTGGGCTGTGCTGACAGCTGCTGTCAGCTCGCCTGGTGATTCAGAGGCCTGCAGTGGTACCCGCAGGCTCACGGCACGGCAGCCAGTGCCCACTGACCGGACTGTGATGACTTGAGCTCACTTCACCTCGTTCTGGATTAAAATCCGTGATCTAAACACTTTCTCTTGCCAGTCCTCTATATTCTCCATGCTCCAGTCACTTCTAAGACTTTCCCTTCAAACACATCAGTCATCATGTTGATGGCTTAACACCACACTAGTCTTCTTGGTATAAATGTTCCACTCAGAAAAAAAAAAAACAGAAAACACAACAAAATGTAATAATCTGTGTCATGGAAAAAAAAAAGTAGCTGCATTTTTCCTGTCTCCGTTTCTTTTTCTCTACTGCAAGGATAGGCCTTGAGTTCTAACACCCCACAGAGTAGGAAATTCTGCTCAGTAGAAGAGCATAACTGCTGCCTACGTAACGTTAAACTATCAAGGAGAAACAACATTTTTTGCTCGGTGATTGCATTCCCTCCCACTCGCACACAAGCCAAGAGGAGTCTCTTGTGGTTTCAGCGAGGGAATGGGAGACAAGCACTGGGCTGCTCTTGGCTCAGCTCAGTTTTTTGTTTGTGTTGGACACATGGTGACACTCCCCTCATCAGATCCAAGGCCCTAACAGCGATTTGTTTTCATTCTAGAAAGAAAAGGCAGTGCTTTCTTACCAGGCACATACCGGGGAAGGCTGCCTCGCTGACAAGGCGGCTGCCGTCTGTCCTCGTGCTTCAGCTTCGGTGCTGTAGGTCCTGTGGCTCCCACCCAAATCTCAGGTGCATCAGAAGAATATAAACACAAACTTTCCAACCTTTTACTATTGAGCCAGCCATACTGCTGGCTTGGCAACTGCAACAACCAGTTCTCAGCTTTATTGGGCCCTAACAGAGTCACGTGGACACAGATCTGCTCACAGAGCCCAACTTGCAAGACCGGTGCCTCAATTTGTCATGCTCATATAATAAATCAGGTTATTTCCTTTAAGTAGGGGTTAGTCAGCAAACTCTTACTCATTCATTTCTCATACAGTAAGTCACACTTCCCGGTAGCATTCCTCTGACTGTGGTTTCTGACTCTGGCCTTACCTTTGCTTCAGGAGAAGCAGTGAAATGAGGTTGGTTTTTCTGCAATATCAATTCTCTTGTGACTCCTCACAACCAGCAAAGACCTAATTTTAATACCCGTGGTGAAGAGATATTGGACAAGTGTCACATACACTGTGGTGTAGGAAAGGGATGTTGTTCTCCAAGCAATTGGCCTGACCTGGATGAGAGTGACCAAGCAGCAGAGCTGAGTTTCACTCGCAGCTCCTCTGCCACCCCCAATAGGTGTCCCAGGGGTGTATGTGGAGGCTCTTTGTGCCAGAGCAGCCTGGGGACGCTTTCCCACTGAGCCGTGAGAGAGCTCATCTCTCCTGGACAAACAGGTTGTTGCAGTAAGCAGCAGAGCCCTATCAGCGATGGCATCTCTCGTTCTGCCTCGGCAGGGCTGTGTGGGACGGCTATCTCTGGTTCTCAGCATCAGCAAATGGCCACTGCTGTCTCTCCCTGCAGCCCCCTTGACCCCACTCAAACCACTGCACACCAGTGAGAGAGTTTGCTCCTGGTCCGGAACAGGGCTTCGAGCAGGAGGGCAGGAGCAGAGGTCCCCTCAGCACTGCTCCTCTCAGGCTCTGGTTGATGGACTGTAAAATCTCCGGGCCCATGTGCTCAGGCTGCCTCATCCAGCTGTGGGAGGACTTTCAGCTGTGAAATAATTTCTCAGAGGAAGTGTCTACCCAAGAATTAATGTCTCTAAGAACTAATTATTGGGTAAACTGTATAAACAGTCCCTGGAGTGCCTCTTCAATGCTTTGCTTTTGGTCTCAAAACAGATCGAGCAGGCAAGAGGATTTTCAAAGGATGGTCTGTCTGGGCAAGGGATGATGTAGGTGACTCAGTGGTTTTATCTCTCACAGGCTAAGAAGACAGAAAGGCCCATAGTGGTCATCTGGGGTGAAAATTTATAGCTTATTAATTAAAAAAGAAAAAAAAATCCTTTTCTAGGCCAGATCATAGATTCTAGGCTGCCATCCAATGTCAGGAAATGTTTCCCTCCCGGCAGGAGATCCAGGCTAAAAGGTTACTTAATACTTTTCGGTTGATTTTGTATTTGGAATAACTGCCTTAAATGATTGGTTTTGGCCTGAGAAAATGTTTGCTTACCTGGCACCTGAACTTCAGTGATAAACTTTAATGTCCTCCTCTGAGTATTCCCACAGCACGCAAAGGAGCCTTCGTGCAGTCTCGCTAGCTATAAATCTGACCTTTTAAAAAAAAAAAATA
The DNA here is from genome assembly GCA_013399075.1 of Chloroceryle aenea. Taxonomy (NCBI): domain Eukaryota; kingdom Metazoa; phylum Chordata; class Aves; order Coraciiformes; family Cerylidae; genus Chloroceryle; species Chloroceryle aenea. The sequence continues at coordinate 477,865 of VWZY01004283.1, forward strand.
ATCACAGTCAGATGTTGCTCATTATCTCTTCCAACTCCTATCTATCTGTCAACATCCAAAAGTTTTAAAAGCCCTGCTTCAGCCTGACTCCACTCCACCGATGGAATAGCCTTTAATATTTTATAGCTCTGACTCGCGCTTCTAAAAGTACTAATTAATCTCACTAGATAAAAACTGGCACAGAATGGCACAAGTGAGAATAGCTCCATCCTTCCTCACAGCGATCGTGTGCCAGTTCATCTTGGAGCATGTAATGATTTACTGTAATAGTTTTAGGCCCATAATGGGGCCAATAACTGGCATCTGGAAGCTGTGAGGCTCTTTCCCAATGGATGCCATTCACATATAGTTATTTAATTAATTAACAGCTCCACTAGCAGAAGCCAGTAAAGGGTCCATTAAAGATTTTTTTTTAATATCTTACCAAGTAAGAACATATGCTGCACTCTGCTTTTCCCTTGGAGAGTGCTTAATGCTGCAACCTGTTTATCTTACGACTGGTTTTCAAATTCCACCTTAACCAGCTGCTTTCTGCTCAACTTTAGGATTCGGCAGAGAGCGAACTGCCGAGAGCTCAGCAGGAGCAGTGGAATAACATTCTACCTGCATGTGCTCATTCCCGTGCGAGGTGCCAAACCCCTGCGACGGCTGCCTGGCTGCCTCCGCGCTCTTCCCAGACGTTACACGTGATGCGCTTTCGCTTGCCCATTTCTCTGCTGCAAAAGAAAAAATGAAAATAAATCAAGGTGTGGAGTTTGCTTGGAATAAGCAAAATACCAGTGGGAAAACAAACCCCACCAGGCACTGGAGGGAGTTGGTCAAGTGTGTAAAAAGCATTTGAGAGTTCAGTCCCACGTGAAATGTGGAAAAGCTATCAGGGGCCGGAAAGCCAGCAAAGATGGGTTTGGTCTGGTTACGGTGCCAAAGGATTTTGCTTCCTAAATGATGAGCATTCCTATTCCTGAGGTGCATTTAAACGCAGACCAGGTCCCAGCGGGTGCTGGTCTGCAGTGGGTTGACAGCCTTGTCCGTAAGCCTCCCTCCTTCTGCAAGGAGCTGAAGCAGGAGATGACAGTGGCTTTCCTTGCCCCTGTCTGGGCACACAAACAGGCCACTCCAGCGTGGTGCCACTCAGCAGGCGTTAAGGAGCTGCCCTGTAAGGACATAGTAGACATGAAATTGGAGAACTCCTGACAAGACGGGAACTCCATTTAACAGTAACTGTCTCGAGTAAGCGCTGCTAACATGGCACGGCACGGTGTTAGCTCCCTGGTACTGGATCGTGATATATAGGACATGTCAAAAGTTACATAATCCTCAGTGCAGAATCCTCTCCTCTTCTTGGGCTGTAATGTGTTGTGTCGTTCCTCCTCCTGCTCTCCCTCCCTCCAGCCTGCAGCGCAGCCTTCTGCCTGCAAGGCTTTTACCGTGGTGTGCTGCAAGGCTTTGGAAAAATAGCAATGCCCTGGAGCAGCTGTCACCTAGAGCCCTTCAACTGGAGCTCCATCCCTGTGATCTACCCTGGACCATCCAAGGGCTGTCAGAAATGCAGGGGAAGGCCAGCAAGAGCCTGGTGTGACACTCGTGTGAGAGAGGTGTAAGCTTTACTTTGCCTAACGTCAGATATGGATGAGTGAAGAGGCATCTTTTTAACTTTGACATTTCATGCTCCCACCTAGGTAGGAGTCTTAGGCCTGACAAGCCTGGAAAGTTCAGCAACCAGCTCACTTCCAAGTCCACCTGGACCTCTGAAATTGCTTTTCAGCCTACACCCTCTAAAGTGACCAGTCTGTCAGGGCTTCTGGGTCATGGCAAGACCTCAATGGTAGTCTTCCTCCTCCCAAAGATAATGGTAGTCACTACTTCTTCACAGGCAGAGCAGGGACTGTAGAGGGGGTGGTTCGCACTTCTAGGCAGTCGCTCAGTGGTAAAAGCTCTCTCCAGTGAGTGCCATAACACTCTGTAGAGAGCCATAACCATGAAAGGTCATCTCAGCCACCTTCACATATCAAGTAGCCAGGTACCTAGATGTCTCCCATAAGCAGCAGGGAAACAGACATTTCCTGTCCTGAAGGGAGACAAATATCTCTCTTGAGTTCTTTTTCTTCTCCACTGATTGTATGTGGAGCCTGGGGTGACTAACAGAGTCTTTGAAGTCCAGTTGTTCAATATCTAAGTCAGGGCAGATGAGTTCCCCTCCCTCCATGCCTTTCTTGTCTTCTCTTTCTATCTCAGTAAACCTTTCATGTTGCCACAGCTCTGCCAGGAAGACCTGTGAGCACAGTTATCACAGTCCCCTGCAGACCAAACAAGAGTTAGGGGCTAGAAGGCTCACCATGGACCTGTGGGGTTGGACCATCTCCTGTGACCCACAAAAAGATCCCCTGTGACCTAGCAACCTCTCAGGAGAGAAGGTTCATGAGATACAGTTTCCTTTCCCAGCTTATTTTAATAGACAAGATGGACTACTTCTTGTTTCTTTGCAACAGATGCTGTGGACACTTACCTTCTGCAAAGAACTGTAAAAAGATTATTAATTAAGATGGTCATTAATACCCTGTGGATGTTTGTGCTTTCATGGAAAGCAAAGCAACTATAAACCCCATTAAAGTGGCTGTTTTGGTTTGCTGATTGGTACTGCTCTACTCCAATGGATATACTCCTCAAATGGGATTTACACCTGATATTGCTCATCTTCAAAATATTAGAAGTATCCCACAGTAGCCATGACTTCAGGTTTCTTCATTAGTGTTCATTTACATGTAAATTATCTCAAGGTGGAATGAAGGTTAAGCACAGATACTGGGAATTTAAAGTAAAACACTAAACTAAAACAAGCAGGATTAAAACCAAACCCTTGTACCTAAAGTTGCACTAAAAACCCAAACAGGTTAAGGTTGGAAAGTGCATTCTGTGCAAACATAGTCCCTGGTAGAGTTTGTTTCATGAGGAAAACACAGATTCTAAGTCTCAAGAAAAAATTTTGAGCAGCTACAGCCATAGATTTAACCTCTATAAAGTCATAGGCAAGTCCAAAGACCCAGTGTGGGACCTTTGTGTGCCGACTTCCTACCTCCACATCCAGCCTTTTGACCAACCTCCTGTCTCTTTTCCAAGTTTGCAAACACATTAGACTGAACTTCTGGAAATGTTAAGAGGTGCTTTGATTCTCAGCTCTGGCAGAAAACCCAGTTCACAGCCTGAGAACTCCTTGGGATGGAAACATGGTGGTTCGGTTTTCTGTTCCCAGCAGTGGCGCTGGTGGATCAGTGAGCATCGTTAAAACCATGCGACAGAACTTTCACTGGACATATGCCATATAATGTAAAAACACTCAAAGGATTAACAGCAACCAGGGGATATATCTCTAGATGTGCACACACAGCAAATCTACAAAGAAGGGATTAGAGATATAGGATATGAACCGGCAAGGAAAAAAATACAGTGGAGCCAAAAATGAAATCACAAGAGAAAGGTTATTCCTGTATTTGTAAAACTTTATACAAATCCTTGTGTTACATGATGGCTTATTTGTATTGGAGCAATATGTAGAGATCCTGCAAAAAAAGATCAGTGACAAGATGCTGGGTCTTTATACGCTGATCATGAATAAAGAGCAGATGCCCTGAAGCTCGCAGTCCAAGAGCTATTTCTTGCAAGTGCATCCACATGGTTGTACTGTTGACGTGTGGAAACCCAGCCTCAGGCATTAGCCCAAAATAGTTATTTAAACAAGAAACATCTTCATTATTTCGATGCTCTTTATTCAAATAAACCATCCCTTATTATGAATTTTCACAAGCCCCATGCTCTGCCTAGATAGCTTTATACTTCATCGCTCTCTTATCTAGGAAGTTTTTTCCTAATGTCAAACCTAGATTTTATTAGCGACAAATCAATCTGGTTTCTTCTTTCCCTATCCCCCGGTGGCCACGGAGAAAGCTTTATCACTATCCTCCTTACAAAAAACTTCAACATATTGCAAGATTTTTATCATGTCTTTTCTTTAGACTTTGCTGTTCCCAGACTAAACAAACAATCCTTTCAACATTTCTTCCTAGGTTGTTCCTTCTATGCCTCCGATATTTCTCGTGTCCCTCTCCTGGACTCTGTCCAGTTTGTCTACATTTTTCTTACAATGCAGTGCCCAAAACTGGACACTGTATTCCAGCTGAAGCCTTACTGGTGCCAAGTGGAGTAGAATAATTATCTCCTATGTCTTAGGTTGCAGTCACACATCCTGTTCTGCCTGCAGCTGAGCTGGGTGAAAAGAAATAAACTTTTCACCCACTCCAGCTGCTTATCACCACCCCTCAGCTGCAGGCTCTCCCCCTTCCAGGTCAACCAGCATAACTGCCATATAATCTCTCTTTAACACAATCCGGGTGAAGGATCCAGGTTAGAGCTGGTAATTCAAATAACAGGTCTTTTCTAATCGTCAGTTTAACACACCCAGGTGAGGCTAAGGCATAAACCAGCTATGAAGAAGCTAAAACCTGAGGTCAGAGCACCGGGGTTATGGACAGTGGCTTTCACTGCCAGAGTAACAGTGGCCAGAAGCGGACGCCTGATATTGCCACTGGATTCAGCCTTTAGTGCACTCTGCGACCCCAGTCCCTCCCAATGCTGCTGCCCAGCCAGGAGGTCCTCTCGTTGCCATTGCTCCTCCCAAAGTGCAGTAGTTTGCACTTAATCATCAGGCTGATTTTACGAAATTTTGCCCATTGTCTGTGCCATTCTAAATTCAGATTTTGCTGTCCCAAATAAGATGACCCTAAGCAGAGGTATTTTGTAAGAGCATTCACTGTCCCACAGCCCAGGTTGTTGTGGAGAGGACAAAGAGAACAGCGAGGTCTGACAGCAATACCTTCGGAGACATCACCTACAGGTCCCCATCTACTTCTGCGGGTGCCTTACAGTGACTGTGTTTTATGTCCACTTAGAGTGCTGCACAGAACATGATCATGTTGCTTCCATTAACAAGCGATAGGATGAGAGGACTGCCTCAAGTTTTGCCAAGGGATGTTTAAGTTGGATTGTAGGTAAAAATTCTTCACTGAAAAGGTCGTGAGGTGATGGAGCAGGCTGCCCAGGGAAGTGGGGGAGTCCCCATCCCCAGCGGTATTTAAAAGACAGGCAGATGTGGTGCTGAGGGACACCATTTAGTAGTAACTTCGCAGTGCAGGGTTAATGGACTTGAAGATCTGAAAGGTCTCTTCCGATCAACTGAAATGATTCTATCATTCTATTATTCTGTAAGGCTTTAGTAGTGTCACAGTACAACTTTCTATTGCTTTCTTCCACTTACGCTGCGTGCAGAGAACATCTACCAGGATACCATGGGGGCTTCTCATTCTGGCAGGAGAAATACAACTGAACAACTTGGAAATATGGTACCGATTAGGCTGGAGATGAGCATTTATTTTCTTCATCTGTGGCTTCTGCAAAGATGTGGTGGAGGCCTGAGTGGCTTGCTGAACAGTCTCACAAATCCTCTGCTCCTCTGCAGAACAGAGTGTTTCGTGCTCTGCTGAATGAAGACTTGGGAAAACAGCAATGCTAAGATGCTCCTGTCACAGATCAGCACAAGCTGAGGATAAAGGGCATTTCTATACAACCAGGACCAACAGACACAGGGAGACCACTCAGGGAAGTGACCCTGAGAGCTTCCCTCCCACATCGCACGTTTCCTTCTGCCATTTAGACAGTTGTACTCATTTTGGTTTATTACCTTCAGGTGTACCTGCATCCCAGGCTTTGCTTATCCATGCATCCTTTCCCTGTCCATCCTCAGTCCCTATTTTTCCCCTTCTTGTCTACTTTCTACCTCCTTCTATTGAAACTTTCCTCCCAACAGCTTCCCTGTTTTCTCAGGCTCCCCTCTGCCACCTCACCATTCTCCTCCTGGCACCATTAACGGCGTGCGTGCACCGCTCTGCCCGGGCGCAGTTGTGGTGACTGTGTTCATGCCACAAACCCTGTCTGTTTTCTCAGGCTCTTTGGAAGTTGGGGGTTAGGTAGAGCGAGCTGATGGCAGGATGAAGTAATAGGAGTAGAGATGAGGTGAAGTTCTTGTTCTGTCTTGAACACAGACTGCCAATCATGCCATAATAGATGGTGGTTCTAGGCAGCGAACAGCTTTTCAGCCCACCAAAATTAGACCATTAAATGGAATTTCCTCTATGGGATAATCAGGATTTGAAGCCATTTCTCTGGAGATAAAAGGCACAGCTCAATCTTCTGATTTGCGGGGTCATCTGGAATACAAATCAACTTTCGTGTATTCATTTGAAATGTTTTTATGTAAGGGATTTTTTTTTTCATCTGCTTGTTAGTGCCTTGTGCCTAAACTGGATCTGTGAAGTGACTTTTTCTCACTAGAGGCTAAATAAAGTACTGTACTGTTTTTATAAATGTCCTAAGCTTTGCCAGAAGGCTGGCAATGAAAGAGCTGGCAGGAGACAGGCACCGTCTCTGTTCTGTATCACGGAAGTAAGCCCAAGGACGCTGGCCAGTGCCTCCCATCCGCGGGTATGTGACCAATTAACGCACAGATGATGTCATTGGATGGCAAAAGCACTTCCCTCGCAGCTCTCCCTGCTCTGCCAGCTCCAACCTTCAGTGTATTTTCCTCAGTCTGGTCCATGTACTGTAATAACTAAGTCAACTGGAAAAAATATTGAAGAAAAGACTGAGGAAAAACAGAGTGTAGGGGCAGCTGGAGCCAGCAAAGAAGGCACACTGAGAGCTATAAAGAAGCTTTGTGAAGCAGCTTCTCTCAACTTCAGGATATTTAGTTCCACAGGAGTTGGAGAAGATGGGTAATAAGCTGGCCTTTATTTTAAGGGATATCCCTTGTAGTCTCAGCTGCATAAAGATCAGTCTTCGGGTACGTGGCAACAGTGCTAACAGTATCTCTCTTTCAGTACCTCCTGCTGCTCACTCCATTGAATGGCCTTGGTCCAGCCAGAGAGGAAAAAAGCCTTCCATCCCCAAACAGTCATCAGTCTGAAGAAAAAGAGGTGATGAAAAAAGGCTGCGAGTGATGAAGTGAAGTAATAATTTATAGAAAGATACATGACCACAGCACTCAGGTGCCTGCTCAGGAACAGAGCCCAGTACTGCTAATCCTGACTGTGAGGAGTATGTGCCTGTGCTGCCCGGGCCCCAAAGCAGGCGCCACGTTCCGCCCGGGCGCAGGCGAGGAGAGCACATCTCTTGGCTTCATGTACGTGAACTGCCCTGTGTGCAGGGGCAGGGAGCACCAGCCTGGGCATGGGATGGGGCAGCTCCCAGATCAAGCCAGGAAAGTGGGGGTCAGTGAGGGATGAGGCCAGGCTCAGACGTAACTGTGTTATCACTCAGACAAGGACCCAGGGCAAGGGCTGGAGCAAAGGCAGCTCCTGAGCAAAGGGGTCAGCCCCCAGCGGGGCTTCTCCCAGCTCATCTCACACAGCTCCTTTCCCAGCAGCCCGCTCCCAGGTTGCAGCCACACTCCATGGCTTGCAGCACCGACAGCCAAACCCTTGCAGCAGGGACAGGGTTTCGCAGGGGCTGTCAGTGCACCCAGGGTGTACCTAGTCAACTCCTTA
>VWZY01004283.1:485486-504736 GCA_013399075.1 Chloroceryle aenea
GGGGTGACTTCTCTTTGAGCCGAGACATCCAAATGGCCGTGTGGAGTTCAGGAGCACAGACATATTTGCAAATCGGTTTTGTATCCTTGTGAATCAATACATGCAATGCTGATTACGCGTATATATAAATCCAAATTGGCTTTGTGTTATTGCCAATCGATGCATGCAGTGCTGATTATGCATATATACAAATTCCAGCTGCTCTTGTATTACTGTAAATCAATATATGTTGATTAAACCTATCCGAATCTTTACATTTTATAGATGATGGGGGAGAGCCAAGCTTTGAAGATGGGCGGGAAGAAGCAGCAGCCTTACCAGGCATTGAGCAGAATGTCCCAGGGACCAATGTGTTAAACTGATCAAAAAACAACTTTAAACTTTTAGTTGGAAAGAAATTCAAAATAAAATTGCCTTGAATGTATCACAAGGGAAGGCTGCTCAAAGTGTTCTGTTGTGCTAGGCAAGCCAGCAAATGTTCACACTTCCTTTTAACCACAGTCACCTGCACGCAGTTAGCGAACAGTTTTCTACCCTCATCATTTTGCTCCCAAGCCTATGCTTTTCTGTTCTACCTCCACTGCAAAACTGGCTTCAAATCATCTCTCAAGTCTGATGTGACAGAGATGAAGAGCAAAAAGATGCCAGATTGCTGGTGGGGGCTCTGGCTGACTGGGACATCGCTGGTAGCTGGAATGTGCTAAGACTACAGGAGAGCAAAGGAGCCCAAGTTTTTCAGATGCAATTGGAAGGTTCCAGGGGACTTATCTCTGCCTCGTGAAACATTTTGCAGATCTTCCAACTGGTAAAATGTAAAGTGACACTAAGTGTAGTAAGCTACTTTATAATTCAGCTATAAGTATCTTCAAGAACCATATGAGTGAATTATAAATTGTTTAATAGAATAAAAGTTCTTCTTGCTCTAGAAGGGTTTTCTTTTTAATGGCTACTTCAGATGTTCAGTTAAATGTATCGTGACCAATGTAATTAGCATTTGCCTGTATCTCAAAATTGTCCAATCAAGCACTAGTGGGCTGAGTGCTTGTATGCACAATATGCACAAATACAGTGATATTGAACTCTTTTCATCTTCCATTTCCACTCACCAGGAATACAAAAAATGTGGAGACAAGGGCTAGACATAAAAGTATAATAGGAAAAAACTGACCTGGGATAAGCACAGGCTCAAAAATAAAAAGTAAGGTTGGACATAACTTTACTGCAGGAAGATGGGAGAACAAATCAAGTGGAGAGAGAGGGGGAAAAAAAAAAAGGGAAAACAAGCAGAACTAACTGCTCTTAGAATAGGAGTTTGCTCAAGTAATGAAAGGGATTACATCATGTTTGTCTGCAGTAGTGAAGGGCTGAACTCGGTGACCTCAGATATCCCTTCCAGCTTCTTGGGCACACAGATATCATTTCACTGAGCACAAAAGAAACACCTGACCCTGCTTCCTTCTGCAACAGAACCAAACAATGCAGGCTGTCTATGGGCAGGAGAAGCAATTTACGTGTTGACTGGTTTTTTAGAAAGGTACTCAGAGAGTTATCCCTGCTCCTTACCCTCTGCTTTTAGTCACAATTTAGATACCTTAGTTCCAGAGGTGCCAAAGGGAGCACTGCCTAACCACCACCACTGCTTAATCCCCAAGGAGCCCTTCTGCTCAGCTTGAAAGCCTGGTTGGTCTCCCACCTAAGCTCCTCTGCAACCCAGATTGAGGCCAAATCCTACAAATCACTTGAAAGATCACTGGAAGGGCATACGGAGAAGATGCTGACAAACGCTAACAGCAACCCAGTGATAAGGTGAAATCTCTCCCCCTGCTTTTCATAGCAATGTGGACACACGCTCGGGAGGCAGGAAGAGTGCACTGTAGGCTCTGCTCAGTGGAGAGCCGCTGGTTGTTTCTCAAAGAAGAGTGAACCTGGCTCAGTTTGGCCCCCACCAGAAGAGGTTCCTCCAGGGCCAAGAGCCCAAAGGACAGCAGTTCTCCTGGGCAGCCCTGAGGCGAGGGCTGGAGCTTCATGAAGGGGAAGGGAGGGGAGCGAAGGCAAGTGCAGGATTTAGCACTGGCTCCATCCCACCACCTCCTTTGCCTGGGAAAGCAGATTGGCTGCTTGACTCCCTCTCTGCGTATGAAGCCTGAATGTTGAACCTAGGTGACCTGGCTCGTCCTGCTGGAGTCAAGTCACGTAATTTCAGCTGCTGCAATGACTAATGGGGACCTAAATGAGGTGGTCTCTTTTCCCAAGCACAGCTGCTTCACCCAACTTTCCTGCTATAAGGTGACTCGCAATTAGCAGCACTGTGACTAACTGGATAATAAGAGTTTCAGGTTGTGCTGCACTGATTTTACAAGTGTTTCAAAATGCCACTGAGCTTCACAGTGCACTTGCTTTTCCCTGCAGACTGAAGGAACCAGCCCTGTGTCCCAGGTACGTGTGTCAGCAGTGTTAATTCGCCATAAATTGTTTCCCCCTCTGTGGATGCCATCTCTGTCTCCTTCAGGCTGCAACAATCACATTGCGTTGCCCATTCCTCAGAGTAGCTGCTATTCAGCAGAATACAATAGCCCTTCTTCAATATTTTGTATTGCTACTTTTGTATTGCCATTTGGGGAAGAAATGGATGTATGGGCTGCCTGCAGAAACTCAGCAAGAGCTGTTGTTCCTGCTGAGTTCCTGTGAGCAATGTGGAACAAGCAGGCTCCAGAGCCTGTCTCTCACTGGCAGAAGCAAGATCCAGCCCAGCAGCTCTTGCTGTGTGTGTGGCTGCACCCCAGCGTCCCCCGACTTCAAGCACTGCGCCCGCTAAAGCAAGGTGGATTCAGAGGTGCTTGTTTAGTTTTAATCCTGTTTCTTTTTCCCCTCTGATTTTTAACTCTGTCAGCACAGGCAGGTGCAGACAGATGTGAGCTCACCCTGCCTGTACTCCAAGCCAACCAGACTTGTGCCAGCCCCTGTGTAGAGCCACAGAGCTATATTAGCATGGCTCGGTGCCCAAGCTAATAGGCCTGCTGAGAAGGCATGGGCAGACGAAGCTTGTGTTTGTCTGCTCAGAGCCTAACAGGCCTGCCCTGGAAAGCTGAGGACCAGCTACCTCTCTTGAATAACAGGCAAACTTTCCTTAAATGTGGAGACAGGCATGAAAGCAAAGGGCTCTGATCATTTCAGGAAAGGTCCTGTTATCTTTCTTTGAAACTGCCACCTAGCAGTCCAGCAGAGATCTAGAAAGAGTACAGTAAAAGCCAAGATGCCGGGGAGCTGACTGCCTCCTTACCTCTGCTCTGACCCTCCCAGTCCAGATTGCTTGTGTTTACCTCCCCTTCCTTGAGGGAAATGGAGCATAATGTGCACTTCCTAATGTAATTTTGGCCAGCAGCTATTGCTTGTAAGCTTTGTGGTGATCTGACATTAAAAAAATATATAAACTTGTTAAAAAGGTAACACTTTTTCAGAACACAATCACACATTAACCTATTTGGATAGAAAGAGAACTGTACCATCATTCTTTAGCCCATGTGTAGAGATGTCAAAGAATAAGAATCATTTTCAAAAGAAATTCCTGTCTGCTAATAGAAAGTTTACTGTCTGATCCTTTGTATACCAACGTAGCAACTCTAAGCTGCTTCTGTTGCAATATGTAAATGCATTCAGTGTTTCTTTGAGCAATAGCTACTTGACTACCATGCCAAAACATAACTTCCAATGTTTGTGACCAGGTGGAAAATGTCCAGCAAAAAAAGGCCTGTGCCAATGTGCCCAGTTCTCTCAGAAAGATAAGGAGAATTAGGAAGGGAGATAGCTGTGAAGTTGGGCTTTCAGATAAAAAGTTTCTGGATGAATTTGTATTTGGTAATAAAAGGTTGGCAGCCAAATCTACTTCCCTAATTTAAAATTCCCATGAGCTTCACACCCTCAAAAATTTGTTGTTGTTTCCTTTCTCTCTAACCATTATGGTCTAATAGCAGCATCTGATGGAATGGGAGTGACGGACAATTCTCATAAAGGAAACAGACTACATGAAGAAGATCTTAGCACTAGGCAGAAAAGTGAAGTTATCCTGAGACTGGTAACATCTGATAGATATTTGAAGTTTCAGTGATATTTTGTAATCGGAGGAGCCTATTGTAATCTGTCTCCACACAAGCCTGTAGGAGATGTGAATAAGAATAAAAAGAAATGGCTGAAATCTTCAAGTCCTTGGAAAAAACCAAGAGTATAAATTGCAGTTGTTTTCTTTCTGCATCTGAATGGGTCAGCATGGAAAAAAGGAGCACCTGGAACACATACGGTCCCTGCATCACTGCGATTCCAGAGGCTGCAGCTATCAGCCTGTTGGACATCCTTGGGAAAGTCCATACCGAAAAGACTGCGCTGTGCTGAGATGCTTGAAAAATTATTTGGGTTGTGGCATGCAACAAACAGCTATTCATTCAAGTCTTGCAATTGTGACCCAGCCCTCATCTTGCACAAGATCTATAAAAAAGGCTGAGTGACTATAAATGTGTCCCTCGAAGCAAATTATGGAAGACATTATAGGAAGACTGGTTTCTAGCCAGCTTTCCCAGCCTAATGAATTCCTTTCAAGGATGTGTGAAAGCTCCATTGAGACCAATGGCAAGTATCATTGGACTCCTCTAGGAAGATATTATAAGGGGTCCTGACTATTGCATTCTTATTTTTCTTCTATTTTCAGAGTTAGATTTTTCAGTTAGAAAATAATTTGAAATGGTAGCACTAAGCTCAAACACTTTTCCCTTCGGGAACAGACCTGACTGATCCATGAGGAGTCAGCAAGAGGCTCTTGGGCAGATTCAGTTTTATCATGGTAGCAATCAGCACGCAAATTATTATGGTTTGCGTGCTGCCCATTCTGGAAAAGATTAAAAAAATATATAAATTTTCCTGCAACTTCCACATTAACCCCCCACTCTTTTAATAAATGCACTGATGAGGACTTTCAGTGCATTCCTACAAACATCCATCAGATATACACGGATAGGAATGAGAGTAGTAAGTCAAGGAAGACTTCACTCAAATCAAATACCTGCAGGTACCTTATATTTATGATAGCTCTTGCAGCAAAAGGACTTTCATCTCTTACATTTACTATTATCAACGGACTTCACGCATTTTCTGTTTCTCCATTAGCAGAAAGAGAAAGATAATGATCTGTAGTGTTGCTTTGCTGAGAGCAGCACCACTCTAGAGAATGGTTTGCTCTTTCAGAATCCACTGCTTCAAGCACTCCTGCCCAACGTGTTGGGAGGAGTGGAGGAAGTGAGGGAGAGAAATTATGAAGTATATGGAGAGAATCTACTAAGGGCAATGAATGGGAAAAAGAGGGATGTTTCACCTGGGAAGGAAAAGGCACGGGGCAACAGAGAAAAAAATGGTAACAAGAAGAGTGTGTAATATGCAGACAGAAAGAATGGGAGGAGGAATGAATGGAATAAAGAAGAAAAAAAAAGAGGGAATGAAATTTTAGCTGAAAAGTTAATCACAAGTCCTTTATTTGTGTGTCTTCCCATCCAGTTGTACTAGAAAATCCTGATATTCGGCTTTTCGCTGATGTACTAGAGCAGGTCACAAGGCAGAGAGTTAACAAAACACTACATGTGCCAGCACCAACTGCACACACTCTGCTGGACCTTGTCACATTAATTCCTGCAGCTGCTGCTGGGAAACTTCTTTGCAAAGTGCTACATAAACGCTAACTCTTGTTATTAGCTGAAGAGACCACCACACAAAACCAGGTGCTGCCACATGCAGCAGAAGTGGGAGGCACGTACTGAAATAGCTGCCACTACGTGTGACAAATCACCAGCCAGGTCCCCAGGCTGACTCGCGGTGGCATTGCCAGCTAGAGGTGCTTTGCTCTACATTGGTAGTGCCCAATAGGTTCTGTGTTTGTACAAAAGAGACGTGCAGCTCAGCAGTGTCTTGCTGCAGTCTACATTAATGGGATCGTGCGAGAACCAGTCCTTCAACCAGTTTGGAAAGCCAAGCCAGAGATTCTAAGCATTTCCCTGTTTTATTGTTTTTCAGACTAGAGACAGAAAAAAAATAATTCCCCATGTACTTCCATTGAAATCTAGTGCATTAACTGAGGGACTGCATTAATTTAAGATTGTACCAATATTTATGAGATGATTTTAGGCCCAGAATATGTTGGCTGATGGCCCTTTATTGGGAGATGAACTGGATTGCTTTACTGGGAAGGCTCCCCAGCCATTGGGAGTGACAGTGGGGAGCTGGGAGGAGGAAAGAGAAGCAAAGGGCAGAACAGAGTGTTGAGACCACAGTAATTAATGCTTAGTGAGGCAGAAGAGGGGACAGGCTCACAGGATGGCAATTCTAGCATTCGTCTGTTGTGGAGTTTCAAAGTCAAATCAGTGCCCTGAACGCAGCTTTATCTGCACGGAGCTGTACTGCAGCCTGTTCACACACTTGCCATTATTTAAAAAACAACCCCTGTGAGCATTAAATTGTCTTGTCAGAGAAACAGAAGTCCTGCCACGGACTGCAGCAGAAGCAGGAGTGATACAGGTGGGACAGTCCTTTAAACCTTACTCAGAAAGGCAGTGCTTTTCTGCTGTTTTCTCACATGGAAAACTTTGCATGTGTCATCTGATGGGTTTTTTTGGTATCTTCATAATAAATTAGTTGAAATATCTTTATTTAGTGGTCATGATAATGCTGGCTCTCAAAAGACTTCCAGCTCTTCTTTGCAATTAGACCTTGACACAATTATCTGTAATTTTGTCACCCCCAGAATGGAGAGTGCAGTAATTTAGGGCAAGCAGAGGGGGAGCTTTGGGACCACCAGTCTGTGGGGTGCAAAGAAGTTTTGATCAGTCTGCTCATTCAACACCCAGACTCCGCTCACTGCTTTGGATAACTCTTCAGTTCTAGCTATAATTCCTAGTTTTAGTCCTGTTAAGTCTTTGATAATCTGGAACACCACTTAAAATTCTGTGTCTCCTTCAAATCTGAGTTCTTACTGTGGGACTTGGTTTTCCAAACCCAGCAGCTGAGTATTTTGGGGCTGTACATCAAAACCTGCACTTCGTACATTTTGGGATCCTTCTGTCAACCCAACCATTTTCAGAGTACTGGAACCATCTGTGTGGCTGGTTTACCCCTTTGTTGCTGGATTGGCAGGGGTGGGGTACTCCTAGTTTCTTGCTGGACCTTTATGAAAGGCAAACCACTTTCCAAGACTGGAGGTCAGAACATTCCTGGTTTCACAGGTGTTAAGCACAGACATGCCAGGGGACTAAGGAGTGCTGCAAAACTTTTCCTTTATGTTAGCACAAGGAAGCTGTGTGAGCCCTCCAACATCAAGCAATATGGTTATGCATCAGTACGATCCCCTCCAGCCCAATCTTACTGGGGCTGAACCCTGAGACAATGTGCAACAAAGCAAACAGGAAAATGTGCATGTCTGAAAAGAGAATTATCACTGTTGGTAGAATGACTACTGTGCTTCCCTGGAAAATGCAACATATTGTGGTACTCGGTTCAGATGCTTTTTTTTTCGAGACACTACTGCCAGCTCCAAATGTTCAAGAACTACAGTTTGACCCTCAAAATCATAAGCCTGTCTGGAAAATGATAAATGTGGAGATCTTTTACTTTGCTTTCTGATTTTTGAGCTGTTAGGGTGCACCTGGGTCACATTTGCAAGCTTTATACTCTAACCATTAGGACTAGAAACTTACTTTAAATTAAAGAAGGAGGAAAGCTGAGTTTCTAACCTCATTACACAACTTTAGTAGCTGGAGTGTAAGTAAAACATCAAACATCACAAGACTTGTGATAAAATCATGAGTGCTGACAACATCAGTTTAGAGTAGGAGGTGGGACAGCAGGGGAAACTCAGGGCAAATGGATTTACTTTTTATCTTAACTGTTTTTACAGGCTGTCTACTTTTATCTTTAATCAGAAGTTTTCAGTGGCAGTTCTTTCTTCGTGTATCTGTGCATGACATTAAAAGGTCACTTCTGCATTAATACCGTGTCATTTGCTAACTGCATCCTTCTATCAGAGATAACATGAAAAGGCAGGTGTACCAATGGTACACCTGGTGCTACTATCACAGCAAAGATGTATTATGGAAGTACAGGTCATAAGTGCATGGCTGAAATGGTATTGAGAGGGATCCCAATCCCCTGTTGTGTGTGTGAGGAATACAGGATGTTTCTCATGGCTGTGATATTTACTGCCTGAGTGAGAAGTGTTGTGTTGAGAATTTATCAGTAAAGCTCCCCATTCTTTGTGAAATGTGTTCTTTTAAGGCATTGCTTGCTACATCTTTTAAGCCTCAAAATTACCTCGATGAAGAGTAACATGGAAACTTGCAAATCTACATAGAGTTAATTCTTTCACTAGAATAAATTAGCTGTAATTAAGCCAAGTAATTAATGGACTGCTATGATTATAGATCAACAGACTGGCCAGATCAAAAATTCAGGTCAGTCTTAAGTAATGTCAAAGTGGCCGTGGTGACAAAGTGGCCAGCTGTCCCTCCACTGTTAAGAGTTTTTAGGTTTCCAAACCAGTTTTTTGTTGTTTGAAACCCTCCAGTTAGAGGGAACTGTGTACTCACCAGTCCGTTCAACCGTGGCAGGTTTCTTGGTCACCCACCTGATATCACTGGTCTGATCTGTGCACTGATCTGAAAAATGCCAGGGCTGCACGGTGGCCAGTTCAGAGGCAGCTCTGGCCCAACGAACACTCCTGCTCTATCATGATAACCCAGTGGTTTAAGGTAGCAATTAAACCTGGTCCAAACAGCCAGTTCGCTTCAGCTGCTTTGCACAGCTCCAGTAATACAAGCAGAGCGTGGAAGTGAATTTCTTGGTAACAAGCCAAAGTTTTTTAAATGATGTAATGCTGATATTATATATCTTCCACTCATTAAACAGGCTCCAGTCCCATCTGGGTGGGACCAAGTTCTTCAGTTCATGTTCATGGATGATTATGTTGCTAATTGGAAGGAGAGACACAACCCCTGTGTGAACTGAGAGGAGGTGCTCAGGGTCTGGACGTGGCCCTTGTCACGGCAGAAGTGATTCAGCCCAGTGCCACCAGAGCAGACCTATTTCTCACGCTGCATCACAGAGCTTGGGCTCCGCGCTCAGTGTGAAGGCAGCAGGGCTGCCCAGCCCTCTACAAGGTGCACTTTTGCCCACACTTTCAGCTATGCTATGGGCAGTGCTCACTTGAAATTGTAACTCTGTGCTCTGAACTGGTATCAGCACTAGGAAAAGAGATGAAGGCAAAAGTTAATGCAGGGGAGGATCTCCCTTAAACCTTCTTTCTCCTCTCCCTGTATTGACAGAGTGTATTGAACAAGGAATTTTCCCCAAAGAAATTATGTTAAGCTGGAGTTATGTAAAGAAATCAGAATATTCTAATTATCCCTCCCTACATGTTACAAACACAGGAAATTCAAGACTGGTACATATGCACAATCTTGCAGTGCAGAAATGCAGAACTCAGAACTCCAAATAAACTCTGGTTTGCTCTGATGTGATACATACCCATGTGTAACTCACAAGCATGAGAGAATTTTACAGATCATGGTCTGAATTTAGCAGAAAACCAATTTTTGATGAGAAACTAGTGTAAAAAAAAATATGCTTAGGTACCTTTTTGTTCCACATATTGCTACAGGAGCAGGGTTCGACCCTTCCATTCTCATGCAGGTGATTTGGCATTCAGGCTAATCTGATAGATTCAATCTTTCTATAAAAGCCTACTAGGGAGGTCAGAGAAGGAAATGCATTGTCATCCCTGCCTGCTTTCTTGGGGGAGCATTGAGGTTAGCCTTCTGGATTGAAAATCTTACCACAGAGACAGAAAACAAGATTGGCTAACCACAATGACTTGACTCAAAGAATCAGCAACACTGACATAATGTAGGCAATTCCTGAAAATATAAAGTCAGACTTCTGCCTACTTTTAAAAATAAATAGCAATCCAAAAATCTAGGGCAATAAAATTCCATAGGCATCTCAGAATTCTATTTCAGCCAACATCAGCCTTCCTTCTTTTCAGACAAGCTAAATTATACTGGTAAATCAGCAGTGTTAGATCAGTCAAACCAGCTAAATGCAAAAGCTGAGGGAACGGACCAAATTTGTACTGTGTATACTGAGATAAAGGAAGACTGCTCATAAAGTTAAATCTTAAATAAGCATGAAGCCTTACTAAGTGTACACAGGGAAAAGGAAAGACTACAGTCTAAAACTTCTGAGAGGCCTCTGATTAAACGCACAGTGAAGTGGCAAATGGACTTGGGTTTCTCTGTACTTCAGAGGCTGCAGCTCATGCAGCCAGAGCTTTAAAGGACCTAAGTCAGACTTGCTAAGAGGCTGGCAATAGAGCCACAGAGTGGCAGGGCTCAGCACCCAGAAGCATGCCCAGTTTGATGGATTCTGTGGCTGACACTGCTGGAACGACGCTGTTAGAGACACATGAGCTAGCTTGTTCAAAGCATCTGCATAAACTAGGCCACTGCAGCACGGGCACTCCTGGGACTCACGCTCACTACCCTTATGGATTTCATTGCAGTGGCTGAAGATGTGACATCCTGCCTTTCTAGGGGAGGACCCTGTCCTGCAGAGATGGCAGATGCAAATGTGTGCTAGCTGCCGAATCACTGATGTGACTATTAAACTTCCTTGTTAGTTTAAACTGATTTATGTTAAAGATACCAGGCTGGGAGCTGCTGAGCTTCAGAAGCAGTACATGTTTGCTTCTGCAGATCATACCATAGTTTCAGTGAAAGCTGGGTACTGGAGGCTCCAGCAGCTGAGAAACTGGTGCCCATGGGAATGCTCATCATACTGCAGGGTCCTTTACCAAACCCTTTGGGACTCCAGAGGCTTAGAAAATCTTTTTACTGAGGCCAAGGATCTCTTAGCTTACATCAGCCATGTCTCTTCCACACAGACCCTGACATCTGCAGCTCTCAAACCACATGGGGCATGGGTTTTGAATGCTCCAAAACAACCTTCCTCAAGCTTGCCAGATCTGTAGGAATGGAATGTCACTGCTTTGTAGGTACCCTTGAATAACCTTCAATCAAAGCAAATACTAGAGAAACTATAACAAAAGAATACAGAAGCACATATAGACAGCAGAAGCCAGCAAGAAAATAATTATTTTCTCCTCCTGTAATGCAGATCAGTTCCAGGAGGCCAGTGAGCAAGCTGTGAACTGTTTGTGGCTAGGATCCACCATCCCCATACAACGATTTAGACTGAGGTTTTCTTAAGGAGTGCTCAGAGATGAAAAACCGAAGTTCCCTAATGCAGAGCTCACAGCAGATCTCCCTCTGCTCTACTACTGAGCAAGGGACATCTGGATTTGTCTGAAAAAGAAGGTAGAAAGGGGATAAGAAGGACTCAAAATTACCCATCCTTTCACTTGGGATTTGTTTGAGTGCCTTTCACAGGATGATACAGTAGAGATGGAACAGGTCTACCTGATCAGGGAGTGTATCTTACTTGAAGAGCAGGATTAATATCTTCCCACAGCCATCCACAATGAAGAATGCTCCGGTTGCCAAAATAATTCTGTGCTGAATAGCAAAATCCACAGGTGGGAAGCAACTCTCTGTGAATTCATTTTCTGGGGTGCTTAATAAGTGCATATACTTAACATCAGCACCATTCTCTCAAACAAACTAGAGCATTTTTTTCTGTGGTGCCCTCCTGCTTGTTGGCCAAAGGGATCAGAATTCTGAGTTCTGTCCCTAAAGGCTGGATCCACACTACCAACTGGTGGGTTGGTCCTTGCCAAGACATTTTTGGAGGAATTATAAAAATCCCTCTTAGAGAAGGGAATTATATGTGGTACTTAGGCAAAACAGGCATTCCATTTATAAATATAATTACTTTTGCTATTCCATCAAGAAAAAGAATTTAGTAGTGAGGGATACAACAGAGAAAATTATTTATGCGTTGACACAGTATAAATAAAAACCAGATCTGGCTGAAACTAAGTGGGAAATGGAAAACATGAGAAAATATGCAACAGAGATTATCAACTGGGGGCATAACTTCTGACCACCCTTGTGCATTCTCCCAGGGGAAATACAGTCCCTCGTTTTGCTTTATGCCCAAATCATAATTATGCGTGCACTTATTTAACGATAAATGCCCAAGCTTACTTTGCATTTATTGGCAAATTATCTACTTTTGAGCGATGACCTTGGGCGCTGCAAGGCGAGCACTGTTCTGCAGTGCAAAGTAGGGAGCAGGACAGGGCTTGCACACAGTCCTGCTTTGGTGTGCTGCAGCACGGCTTGGGGAAGAAAGGAGCACCTTTGCTGTTCATGCTCACGTACACTGGCTGGATGCAATCTTATCACCTAAGGAATGATTTTGACCCCACCTCTTGTCTTCATACACATGCTTCTTTCACTCAGGCTGCTTGTCTGGGTCTGTCCATTAACTGCACGTCTTCTGCTTTAGATTTGTGAAAACTATTTTTACCCAGTATGTTCATTCTTAATATTAATGATTTATCACATATGGTGCACTATATTTTTATAAAGCTGTAAGATACCATGGTGATTAACAGCATCCGAGAACCTAAATAGAAAGGAACAGGGTAAGAGAATTGCCCTCCCGGCAGATAGAGTGCTTTTGCTTGTTTTTAGGGAAAGCATCTCAGCTGCATGATTTTACTCTGTACGTAAGAATTGTAGGAGTTCCATAAAAGAAGACTGTATTGTACTTGACAATGTTGTAGAGAGAACTAGAAATCTTATGTTTAATTTCTCTCTAGCCTTAATTAGGATTTTCAGATCAAGTATGTAAGGAGAGATTGATTATTCTAGCTCTTTTGATCGTTCACATTTATTACTCTGATTTAAGAAGGCAGGAGAAGAAATGTTAAGAACCACAAGTACACCCTTGTGTTTATGCACGTACATACATATCTCTCCATATTCCTGGTAGGAAATGATCCCAGCTTCAAACAGCCTTGCAAAATCGTCCTGTCAATATCACAGTCCACATAGAAAATCTACTTGCTGAATCAAAATGGTAGTGAGAAACTAATCACATCTTAGTTACCCATCCAAGCACCACGAAAGCCTGGAGATGCTGCAAGGCCACTTCAGATGAGCACATTACTGCCACTGGGAGAGCAGCTCCCCCTGCATTGCTGGATCCAAAGGAAGGACTTTTCTGAAGTGTGGCAGGACAGCAACAAAGGGCATCGTCTCTGGGCAGTGGCACCTACACAGCAGCCAGCTTCAGGGTGCAACCCATGTGGTACAAAGGGACTGAACTGAACAGGGCTCCTGTGGGAGACAGGCGGAGGGGTTGTGGGGATGCCAAGAAGCTGGCTGCAGGGTGGGCATCCCCGGGTGCTGTTTGATCCTCCAGGCCCAGAGCTGCAGGGACCGTGGGGAGATGAGCACTAGCAGCTTCCCATGCATCTTCCCCCACAGCACAGTTGAGCTTAAATATAAAATAATCACTGGGCAAAAGGCCGTTTCTGCAAAACTGGTCACCAGCAAAGAAAGGCAGCCAGGCCCCCAGGGACACTCTCCTTGCCTAAGGATGAAATGGGTAATGTTGCTGCACTGTAACTAGGGTGGTGTCAGGACTTTCATTTAAAGGTGTGTTTTTGTTGAGGGGCTATGGCTTGGAGAAAAGTTCTGCTTGAGTCTGAAATATACCATTGTTCTCAGTCAGAAGACACATACATGGCCTTTATTATATATGTAATTTAGAATCTCAGTATAGTCTTGACTGTGGAGACTCTACTATTGTTTCCATCCAGGTTATGTAGCTAATTGGTTTAAACATTGTTGCTAAAGAAGTAAAGGACAGAATTCTGGCAAGACCTCATGTAAGTGACACATCTCCATTAACTGTCTGCAATTAACTTCAAAAACCAGAGGCCAAATCTGCCCTTCTTACTCAGAGATGTAGTTCTATTGAAGTAAACAGCTGCAATCAGGATTGGGCTCCTTATGTCTACCTGACTACAACCCAAGCAAGGCACCTGCTTCTCCCACACTGTAACACCTCCATTACAGGTGAGACCATCCCGCCTGGGCCAGATATTTCCTCACAAAACTGCCAATCTATGACAAGATGATTTCTACTAATAGTATTTAAACTCCTATTATCATAGCATCCAAGAACTCATAAATGGAACTAGGACCCCTGTGCACCAAGTGCTGTACAAAAGACAGAATAAACACATTATCCTACTCCAAAAAATGTATGATTGAATGCGCACAAACAAATCCCTTCGCCTGCTTCATGGCCAGGTTTCTATTATTTCTGTTAAGTAATCGGAGTGCAATGCATCACTCCTGCAAACAGCAAACATTTGTTTAACTTTCTGCACGATAAAGTCTTAACTTCACACCAGTCTATTGTCTCTCCCCAGAGGTGCACGCAAAGTGCCCAGCAACTGCCCTGTGTGCTTGCTGCTGTCTGTGGTTTTTTTCCTGGCTTGCATGTATTGGCAGAGCAGCCAGCATTTAGCATGTACTGGTTTCAGATATTACTCTGATTTTACTCAAACTATTAGCACGCTACCTTTCTGATAAAATGTATCACGTGACTGACATAGTATGTCACAAAAGATTATTTTATTTCTCTTCTGCCCACCACCACATATGTCAAAACTAGACCACAGGCTGTTAATAAAACTAGTTTCCTAAAGTCTTAAACAAGACAGGAATCGCAACGAGTTAGGCGAGTCGCAAAGGACAGAACTGAAGTTCCTAAGTAACTTGTGGGTGCTTTATGTGACTTCACATGGTTGCTAACAAAATACAACATAGAGCAGCCCATCATTTCTTGTAAGGACAAACTATACAAATTGCTAGTTTAGGAAGAATTTAAGCATTTCTGCAAATGCTTATGTCCAGAACAAATTTTATTCAGGAGGTACTTGTCTTCAGAGAAACTATTCATGCATTTAGTTACTCATCTGCTTAATTTAGCATCCCCAAGACCATGGCTTTGGTATGGAATAACTTAATTTCAATACAGTGCATCACCTACCACTTGTCAAAATAACAAGATTCAAATGTAAACAAGTGAAGGTCATTAAGTGCAAATGTGCAAAATTAACATTCCTAACAGAGCAAAGCTCCTCTGCATGGGAAGGTGTTATTAATAATAATACTATCAGTCAGGCAAGCCTAATTCCTCGTGTGGACAAACTCACTCCAATATAAGTACCTTTTCTGATTTCATTTAAATGAATTAAAGAAGTTAATCCAAAAAAAAAAAAAAGCCAGAAGATGCCAGAATGAATGACTCTGCGTGCGGGTTACACTATAACCACTATTTTAAATTCACACTTTGGCGTGCACAAAAAAGAATATTTTCTTATGAAGATAAAAGCCTCCACGTGTAATAACTCGATATATAGACAAGCCCTAGGGGCTTACATCTTGAGCACTTAACATTTTTGGCCTCGTCTTAATGGATAAAAAAAGTGTGTTTCTCGGTCACATTAGCCCACTCTAAGTAGCTTAATATGATGAAAAGGCCCCAGGCTTTGGTGAGAGCAAGGTGTAAAGGTGTGAGGTGAGCACACATATTACAGCATGGGCAAGGCTGCCTTTAACACATACTAAACTGATCAAGTTAAAGCAGGCAGGGGATGCGGAGCCTGGAGTGTATTAGCCCCTGTTCGTACAAACTCCAGAGTAGTCTGTGTGGGGAGCAGCTGCTGTACAATGTGAATCGGGCTATTTCGGGTGGGGAACAGGTGAGAAAACAAGAAGTAGAACGAGATATTTTTTTGCTTCTTAGACTGTGAACAACAGTGCCTCCAAAGAGAGCAAGCAGTTAGATGGATTTTAGGGGGACTGGACCCTACACTATCTGTCAATTGCTCTGGAGCACCTGATGGCTGGAATTCTCCAGCTGTCTGGGAATGCTGCTGGCATGGCAATGAGGATTATCTCCCACCATCTGCAGCGATAAGCATCTCAACAACCTGCTGGGAAAGTCACCACTGCTCAAGGATACGTAGTACCCACTATCCAGGCTCTGCTGTTGCCTAAAGTTAGACAGATCTACAAGATGACAAGTAAGCAAAACTGATGAAAAGAAGAAACAAACATTTCAAGTTTAAAACTAGACTTCTACAACACATTCATTAGCATATGACAATTAGCATATGTTAACTTTTTTTTTCAGTCCAGCCAAGTTTAGTAAAAATAAACTAGGAGTCACGTATTTGTAAGATGTAATCTTGATTTGCCACTTGATTTAGGCTTTGTCTGGAATGCTTTTAAATTTTCTTGGGGCTGGTTTTTTTGGTTGTGTTTTTTTTTATATATAAATATACTAAAAAAAAACCCCAGTTATTTAGCTATTTCTGAACTACTTGGGTGACTATGAACAGAGATGTAAAAAACTACCATGGGCAGCTGATGTGGTTACTGCCCTCAACTGCCCACTGCACCATGTTCCCGAGGCTGGCTACTCCTGCGGCAGGGACAGTCAAATGGGATGCGCACTGGAACAAGGTCTCCCTGTTTTTCAGAGCAGCGTACTGAAGTAAGCAGATGTTCACTACAGTCAGTTATCAATTTAGCACAGGTTAAAGACAAAGTGGTTCAATATACCGAGCATTTAAAATGTCAGCATGCTGCTGACATATCCTAACTGGAGCCTGTGCGATAACACGGTGATCTTTTCTGCAATGGAAACACGTGTGTGAAGAGAACAAAAATTAAACTTTTTGTTTCATGTAGTGAACAATCATTAAGCTGGCAGAGCTCTGAATTAATGTAATAAAAGAGAAAGTATCTGGAACCTGTTCTTGATAGAATCTGGAATAACTTTCTCATTATTTCTATTACATACACCGCTTTAGCTGTATAAAGGTACAATGGTATTTATATACCAATTGTCATTTCCCTGTAATCATTTCTATAACAGGATAATTTTCCTCAACTAAATGATTTAAGACCACATCCCATCTTCAGCTTGCTCTGTTATGAAACTACCACTCTTTGTCATTAAACACACTGGGACAACTTAAGATGCTTTGAAGTTAAAGCAATGCCTTGTTTAATCTGTACTGCAAAGGTCTCACTTGGACTACAGAAACAATTCCATAAACACAGCAATGTTTAAGGAAGGTTAGAAAGTAAAAATCCAGTTGAAAGTTTCAAGGCTGCCTGCTCTTGGATGATAAAAAAGTAAAAAATATAAAAAAAAAATTGTCAGTTCACCTGAGTTAGTTTACAATTAACTGGAAGATTCTTAACATTCAGTAAAGCCAAGGACCTGTTCATTTCATATTACACCTTTGCCACAAAACCGTGCGTTTTCCAAACAGAGATAATTTATAATAGGTGGTTAATGTGGGCCAGGTATAAATGTAAAAATGTTCCTGACAGAGCTGTTCAAACATCCTGAATCAACAAAGCACTCCTACCCTGCATTTCTGTTTGGTGACACCATTTCTCCTAGCTGGTCCCCCTGCCTTCACTGAGTGACAATGCTAGCCAACACAATCTCCTACAATTCCACCTCAGCTCTGCCTTCCTGCTCGCAAGCCTCTCTCAGTCCTACAGAGCTCTTCACACCTCTGATTGCCACAGCAATGGCTGCAGCCCTTCACAGGACAGCCCTGCCCAGCTTTGTCTGGGCAGGTAAGGAGACATTGCACAGTAGTGTAACTACTAGGCGTGAGTCTCTTAGCGTGCTCTTCTCCCAGACCATGCCACACCAAAGCTAATTTCATCCCGTCTCCACTCAGATTTTATACTGTGATCGCTACATAGAGTTGATATAAAAAAAATAATGGAGGAAAAAAAAAGTTAAACCCACACATCTGCTTTGCCTAAGAGACAAAGCCCAAAGCTCGACCACTTACAGGTGATCTAAAGGTATTAAACAATGTCTACATGGGAGGACCGGGTGAACCACGGGCGGCCAAGCGAATCCAGTGATTTCACTGAAAGCATTTCGGCCGTGGGATGTGACAGTTTTTCCCCACACACGTAGCAGTTGATCCGAGCCCACAGCCTGCTCAGCTCAAATCAATTTGCACATGCATAGTAGCTCTGACACATCCTAGACTCACCCAAGCCATTGTGCATGCGCAGTAGAGCCGCACATGCAGAGTCAGTGTTTCAGGAGATGGCCATTTTTTTTAGCAGACCAGATGGCAACCTGGCAACTCTAGCAAATGCCACACCAGCAATCCCACTGTGCAGGGGCTGTGGCCTTTTACTTCCCTCTCCCTCCCCTTCTCTGCTTTTTTTCTCCCTACTCCACCCAAGTCTGGGCCTGGAGAGCATTAATATTTTCAGTTAAATTGTTAACTTGCCCTAGTTAAAATTCAGAGGGACTTTCTCCTGTGTTAAGACAACATGTAACCAGTTTAAGCTCCCATATCCGAAGCCGTACGAGCAGTGTATTGATGTTTTCATTTGCAGACTTCATAATACAAACATTTAATTCGGGATATATATTTTAATTTGGCAGAAATGACTGCACTTTCAGTATCAGGGCCAAGAAGTTGTGCCAACGATCAAGCTGTTGTCCTCGCACGGCTGAGCAAAAGGGATGGCTTTATGTAATTTTTAATATATATATATATAAGCATGTGTATAGAAGGAGGGAGACATACATATGACCTCTCCCTCCACATATAGACAGGAAAATGTCACAAAGGTGCAATTTCTTGGAAACCTAAGAAATGAATCAATGAAGGCTTTTTGTTGTGAAATGTTTCCCAGGAAAACAGGCCAGCAAAAGTTCCATTTGCTACGGCAGGCCATTCCAATTTAGTATTTCTGAAACTGACAAGTGAAAAATTTGGGAAGGAGGCAGAGTATAAAGGTCTGGATCACTATGTGTTTATTTTTACATCCAAAAAAATAGTGGCTCCTCCTTCTCCCCCCCCCTTGTTGTACCTGTGTTCTACCCTGGGCCACTTTATCAAGTGGGAATCAATCAGGGAACAGAAGCCTCACTGACAAGGGAGAAGGTCTGACCTCAATGACAAGGGTTCTCTGGATGTATTTGCACGCATTCGGAGTCTTGGAAATATCCTCCCCGGGCCTTCTCCAAGTCCGGCGAAGTTCTCTAACACCCCCGCCCCAAGCATGAGTCACCTATGCACGCTGCAGGGCAACAGGGCGCACTGCCTTCCTATCCACAGGACCCATTTCGTGATTCAGCATCCGCGCACTGCATCGCTGCCTTCGCACACGCTGCTCTACCTC